>JAUMHD010012867.1:0-63587 GCA_032359135.1 Ulvella scutata
CACACACACACACACACACACACACACACACACACACACACACACACACACACACACACACACACACACACACAAAGGTACACAATCATGCAAGGGCCCTGCAGAACATGTGGGGGCGCACATGCAGTGCGGCGATCTCCTCGAAGCGGAGGTTGATGTCCGTGCGCAGCCGCGTGCCCTGCACGATGTCGTCGCACAGCACGCTCAGCACCAGAGTGTGCAGTGCGGCGGACAGCCTCCACCAGGGCTGCCGGCCCAGCAGCAGCGCGGCATGCACGGCCACGGCGTCCGAGCTCAGGTCAGCGACGTCCGCGGCGGCGAGGTGCTCGTCGGACATGGGCAGCCCCGCGCGCGTTGCCAGCAGGTACCTGCGGAGCACCTCTGGCCACGTGTGCCTGTCGAGCACCCTGCCCCACCGCTTTGCTCTGCTCCGCTTCACTGCAGAGGCACACACCGGTGCACGTCACTTCCGCGCGTTGGGGTTGCTGCAAGGCAGGTGGGTGCAGCGTGCGGGTGGCTGTCACACAGGCGCGCAGCAGGCGGGCCTCACACACCAGCACTCAGCAACACACAGCACGCCATGACTGACTGCTCCACTGCGCCACAGCTGGCCTCTCTGGCTTTGACCACGTGCACTGCCCTCTTTCATGCCGCCAAAGTTGCACAATGGCACTGCAGAGGCAAGAGGATGCAAGCTACACGGCAGGCAGGCATCGCAGTACGAGCAGGCCGCAGGCACCCCCGCAGAGCAGGCAGAGGGGGGGGCGCACATGGAGCCTCAAGGTGCACCACCTCCAGCAGGCAGCTGCCCAGCAGCGTTGCGTACAGGTCCGGCAGCAGGTGGGTGGCTGCGGGGCGGCGCAGCGCGGCCAGCAGGTCCGGCAGCGACACCACCTCTCCCAGCAGCACAGGCTGCATCACAGTCACAAACTCCGCCACTGAGAGCGCCTCCCTCAGCAGCTTGGTGTCCAGTGCGTTGTGCGTGACCCAGTGTGGCTGCGGGGGGCCCTGCACTCTGATGCGCAGCCGCACCAACCTCTGCACCGCATCCCCCACCTGCACCGCAGCTGCGCAGCTTGGGCCTGTGCGACAGATCGCAGCTGCACGCCGTAGCTCCCCACACTAAGCAAAGGTTGGGGGCAGATCAATGACAGGAGGGGGCTGCAGGGGTGGTGGTGGCGTGCAGCCCCCTCGCAGCTAGACCCCAACCCCCCCCCACCACACACACAAGCACATGTCGCAGCATACATGAGGAGCAGCTCAGCGCACGTTTGAGGCATCAATGCGGCTGCCGTCGTGGTCGAGCGCGTGGGCAGCGCACGCTGCTGCAACTTCTGCGGCGACGTCCGGCACCTCTCCCGCGTGGCACGCCTGCAGCCACCCCCGCACTCACGTGACATGAGACGGCAGCGCGCACCACACTTTCAACCCTCAAGCGAAACCACCCTGCAAAGCTTTCGACAATCTTAAAGAGGCAGGAGGGGGGGGGGGTGGTCACCTCGAGGGACTGCAGCGCGTGGGTGTCCTCCTGCACGATCTCCAGGTCATCAGGCGCCACGGGAATGTCCAGCTCTGGGCCTGCCACGCTGCCGCCGCGCTTGAGGCTCTCCTTGCCACAGCGGCCCTCTGTTCTGCGGCGATCCCTCTCCCCCTTGTCCTGCGCTCGTTTCGCAGCCTGCTTCTCTCTCTTCCTCTCCGCCTGCACCACCGCCGACTGGTTGAAGCGCCTGCCGCATTCCACCGCTGCCTGCGCACCGCAGCTCTCGCACGCAGCCAGCCTCTCTCCGGCAGCCAACCGCGCATGCAAGCCCAGGTACCAGTGACAACACGCCAGGCGTTGCAGCCTTGATGACGGCAGGTATGCCAGCAATCATGCATGCATGCAGCGCATGCATGATTGCTATGACACTGGTGAGGGGTGGAGGTGCACCGTCGCGACCCTCTCGAGCGCCTCCTTGTGCTTGGCCGCGAGGTCTTCCAGCTTTTGTTTGTTTGCCGCCTGCTTTTCATGGCATTTTGGGCAGGCCCACTCCCCGACGGGCAGGTCGGCCATGGACGCGCCGTCCAGGCAGCTGACATGGAAGGCCTTGGGGCAGTAGTCGCAGAGTGCGAGGGGAGACCCTGAGGGGTGGTACACACGCATGCACCGGCTGCACTTGAAAGTGTTTTTCACAAAGGGTTGCTTCTTCAGCCCGCAGGACGTCATCTGCGCCTGCGCGGCGGCCTGCTTGGCCTCCAGCGTGCACACCGCCTTCACCGCCTGCACCACGCCCGCCGCGGTTGTGCCATGCACAGGCAGCCTGCCCCGCACTGGCGCGCGTGCACTGTGCAGCGCTGCACCACCCGGTGCCCGGCAGCCCCCTTTGGCCACGATCACGAACTACACAGGCACCCTGAGGGGGCAAAGGTGCACACACATACACATACTGTCGACGTGCTTGAACGCCAGCGGTGCACACAGGCACACAGGCACAGCGAGGCGCAACAGGCGCAGAGCAGCTGCTGCACCGCACCTCAAGCTCCTGGCGGGAGCACGTGGCAGAGGCGTCCACGTGGTCGAGGGCGCCGGGCAGCGCGCGCAGTGTGAAGCGGCCGGGCCCGAGGCGCAGGAAGATATCGTCGTGGCGGCATGTGGACGCGATGGAGGACTTGCCCCCCCTCGTGTTGGCGCCCCAGTCGAAGCCATGCTGCTTGAGGCCCTCCATGATGTCGGACACTCCACACCCTGCAACAGAGCGCCGCAGTTGGCGACCTGCGCCCACCTCCACGCGGCCGTGCAGCAGCACGGGTTGTAGTGTCAAGATTCTCATGTTGCGATCGTCTGCTACACATCACACCACTGCAGCAGGCGAGCGGCGTAGCGCGGGTGCCGCATGCGAGCCGCAAGTGGCTCGCTGTACGGTTCATGGGCCACCTTGATAACACCAAGGCTGCGGTACTTCATATAAACCGGCAAGGTGGCCTGAAGGAGGGTGTCTCGAAGCGGGGGGGCGCGCGCACCAGTGGGCCCGGCGTGCCGCAGTACCATGAAGATGCCGTGCTTCAGGGACCCCGTCTCTAAGCGGGCCTCAATTTCCTGCAGGGCCTCGTCCAGCGTGCTACCTGCTGCGGCCGTCGTGTTGCCGGATGCGGGGCTGGTGGCCTGCACGGCGCCGCCTGCCACCGAGGCAGCCGCTGCGGAGTGCTGCACCGCCTCCCCTCCTGCACACCCTCCCTCCTGAATAAACTATACAGGGAAGCACTTATGAAGTGCAGCTGATTTCAGAACTCCAAGCATCAATTGGGGGGTGGGAGCAGTGGGGTGCAACCTGGCCCTAGAAGGTTCTGCAGCGCGTGGCTCTGGAGGGTCTGCTGCAGCTGCTGGTGCGTCATGCCGCGCTGCGCCAGCTGCTGCAGGATGAGGGTCTGCTGGAGGGCCCCCTGCGGCGCAGTCTCGCCTGCCACGCTGACCTCCTGCGACCCTGCATGCACGGCGGCCTAGAACAGAGGTTGCCGAAGCTTGCATGCGTGGTGCGCTGTCCTACATGCAGGCGAAGACCTGTGCACAGCATGCAGGTGTGGGTGTGGATGGTGTTGCCAGCAGAGGCTACGGGGGTGGCAGAGCAGGTGGGTATACCCTGCGGTGGCAGGCCAGGTGGCTGCTGGTGCAGCTGCGCAGGAACGAGGCCGCTGAGATGGGCAACTCCAGCAGCTGCAGGTGGTTGTGACTCTGTCAGGCCCTTGTGCATACCAGTGTCCGCCTCCTTCGCTCTCTGCTTCGCACGTTGCCTCTGCTCTCTGCGCTTGGCAGTCTTGCGCAGCTGTTGGTCGATGTGCTTGGGCAGCTTGTCCGGGATGTTCATCTCTGTCAGCAGCTCTGGCCGCACCAGCCACACACACGTCATGCCCTTGATGCCGAGGGACTGCTGCCTGGATACAGAATTGAGCCAGCCTTTTACAGACGCCTTGGTCAGCTGGTAGCAGGCCCTGCCAAGCTGCGACATGGCCACGATCTGCGTTGCCCCGTCCACCTCCACAATGTACTGCTTGTTGGTGGCATTGGACTCCTGGCCTGCACACAGCAGAAAGGGCTCGCAAGAGTTCTTGCAGAGCGTTGCATACGCTGGACGTATGCTGCGCGCCTGGTTCCTTGGAACGACTGGTGTCCATCGGAGTTTCGAAGTCTGAGCACCTTGTACCGGGCACTTCACGATGGCGTCACGCCTGGTGCCACTCTTGGGCAGAAGCTGCACCACCTCGTCAGGGATGCAATTGCAGCGTAGAAAGTTCACGATGGTGTTGCACAGCTCGTCCAGGCGCGTGGTAGCACCGTGTACCAGTTCCAGGCATGGCTTGATGTAGACGGGCGGGAAGGCAACGTTATCCGCACTTTGTAGCGTTGTCTGCACACGAGCATGCATCAGAAACCATCTGAAGAACTTAAAAACACTGATTGGGAACGTTTTGCGTAAAAACGTGCGATACACGCGCTGATTGTGCTCGCGAGGTCGGTGTTATTTTGAAACATCTTTCAAGGCACTCCAGCGCCTGAGCGGCCCCGCGCTCCGACAGTGGAGACTATGTGCAGTATCGAATGGGATTCATGCACGCAAGTTCGTGACGGTGCCACCAAAAAACGTCCTCAGCGAGCGAGATCTAGGCTGCAGATCGCCCGAGGTCCCACGCACCTTCGGGAAAACCGGGTTCGCTTCACTCGTCAGGGCCTCTTCAAAGGTCATGTTAGACATTCCCGTTCTCGCACACTTCCATATCCTGCTTCGGTACTGGGACAGTGCCTTGAGATAGTCCCTGCATCAGCGCATCCATCATCATCGTGAGATAGTCCCAAACCACACACGCGCGATACGGAGAAACAGCACACTCAAGATGAAAAGTATAAAAGTTTTTGGTCAACATCCCTGTCACGATAGGAAGCGCACGTGTATTCCGGAAACAGCTCCCCAGTGAACCGGCACACATACACTTCCTGGTGGAAGCAAAGGCCTGCCGGCAGCTCCAGTACCGGACGGTACACGTTGCCAGCTTCATCGAGTGGCATAAGGACTGGCGAGTGATAAGCACACTTGAAATGTTCGAAGATGAAGCTCAAAAGGAGCTCCCACAGCGTTCATGTTGCTCTCCGCTGCTCACAGGGCCACCTCGGGAGCTGGCATATTCAGAAGTTTAAAAAACTTCATGGATTTTTGCATCTGTCTCGCCTGAACTTGGTGCTACTGGCTCAGCAAGTGCCTCACAATCCAACGTCCCAATTGTGACCAAATCGAATCAATCGCGTGCATAATGTCCGCATATTGGCATATGCATACAAGCCCTGCTCGAGAGATCCAAACTGCAGAAGGCAAGCACACTTCATGCCGTTGATGAATGTGATCATTATGTATACAGTACCTTGTATTCTTACTCTCGAGTGCGGACCATCATAGTGCTGAACTGTGCAACTTCTCCAGATTCGCATACACGGTTTCCGCAAAATATTATATACCTGTAACATACGGTGCATGAATTAAACTCTCTCTGCGGTCAGCAAGTGCGCGTGGTGATGCCGACAGGACGACACAGCTTGCGCTGCAGTGACTGTGTGCACAGTGCCGGGGCGCGGCCCCGTGTCGCTGTCTATGGCCCCTCTTCTGGCCGTACGATTCCATTTGTATCCCTGTATGTCATGCTGGTACAATACGAGCAGCTGTTGTTTCTGGGCAGGCGGACAGTTTCGATGTGCTTGCGATGTGCAGGGCGCTTTGTCCTGTGTGGGGCGGTGGACCAGACGCTGAATCCGCTAGTTACATCTGTAAAGCCGTCTAAGACCATGGCTTTGACAGATCTCGCCAGCTCCATGCGGGAAGATGGTATAGACGTGCGCCCACTCCATGGCTCATACTGCCTTCCTCAGTTCAGGTTGACCTGAATAAGGCAGCACATGAACACGCTGTATCTAGCTTTGTGGCGGTTTTAGTGCTTCGTGGATGCACACATCGCACCCTGCGAGCGAGAGCTTTCCATGTTCAGGTAATCAGCTTGTCAGTCGGGCAACCCGACTTCCCCACTCCAGTGGCCGTCTGTGACGCTGCAAAAGCAGCAATTCACGCAGGAAAAACCAAGTACACGCCCAATACTGGCACATCTAGTCTCAGGAAGGCCATTTGTGACAAGCTACAAAGGGAAAACAGCCTCAAGTACTCTGCACCCGAGATCGTTGTCACCAACGGTGCCAAGCAGGCGATCTGGCAGGCTGTGCTGGCCTGTGTGAGTCCCGGAGATGAAGTGATAGTGCCAGCACCTTATTGGGTGAGCTATCCAGAGATGGTGAGGATGGCAGGAGGGGTGCCTGTGGTGCTGCCTGCTGGAGCGGACAGCAACTTCTGTATCACTCCTGAGCAGCTGCGGCAAGTGGTGACGCCAATGACGCGCCTGCTCATCCTCTGCACTCCTTCTAATCCTTCAGGGGCGGTGTATAGCGGGGCGCAGCTCAGCGCCATAGCAGATGTGGTGCGGGAGCACCCGCGCATGCTCGTGGCAGCGGATGAGATCTACGAGCACATCATGTACTCGCCGCATAAGCACGTCAGCTTTGCAGGGCTACCTCAGATGTGGGAGCGCACGTTCACCGTGAACGGCATGTCAAAGGCGTTTGCGATGACAGGGTGGCGCATAGGCTACGTGGCCGCCCCCTTGCATTTTGCCAAGGCCATAGCGCTGATCCAGAGTCAGAGCACTTCAGGTGCATGTAGTGTGTCGCAGGTGCGCAGCTGCACCTCGCCATCGACACGTTTTAGTTGCTGCCAGCTGTGCAAGTACGAAGGGGCTGTGGGGAGCACAAGCAGCCACATGTGCATGCAGGAGGCTGCGCAAGCAGCGCTAGAGCTGGGCGACGCAGGAGGGGAGCCCGTGGCAGAGATGGTGCGGGAGTTTCAGAAGAGGCGAGACTATGTTGTAGGGCGGCTGCGATCTCTGCCGGGGCTGGCAGTGGTGGAACCCCAGGGCGCGTTCTATGTGCTCCCAGACTTTTCAGCATTCTTTGGTCCAGGTGTTGCTGCAGAAGGCTTTGGGGAGATTCCAGATGGGGAGACGTTGTGTCGGTACTTCTTAGAGGTGGCCCATGTGGCCTTGGTGCCAGGGGAAGCCTTTGGGAGCCCTCAGTGTGTGCGCATCTCTTATGCGGCCTCCATGGCCACCCTCACTGCGGCTCTTGACCGCATCGAGCAGGCTGTAGGTAACCTGCAGAGGCCTAGTGCTGCAGCGTAGGGTGTGGGGGGAGGCGCTGCCTGTGTGCGGCGACACAGGGTGGATTGCCCTGGGAAACCCTAACGGTGTATCTGTGCTCGCACATTACATGAAATTGTGTACACCGTGTGCGCTGTCTGTTACCGTTGTTCTTTGCGCCCGCAGAGAATTGGGTTTGGTTGGTGTTTTGGTCACAGGGGACGGCACGCACACAGCCTCCAGGAGTGGTTGTGCGGTCTGCCTTCCTGGTCATGGGTAACGCATGCCTGTCTGTCCTCGTCCTGCCCCTTCGTGCTGAGGCCGAAGCCCTTCTTGGTTATGACGTAGTTCCCAATTAGGGTTTTTTTTGCAGGGTGTTTGCCTGCAGCATTGTGCGGCATTCTCTGTGGCCTTTGTGTTTGCGTCCCGTGGGGCTTGTGACTGTCAGTCCTTGTTCTTGCCCTTTGGGGGTGCAGAGACCGAAGCCCTTCTTGGGTATGGCGTGGTCCCCGATTAGGTTTTTGGGTAGTTGGGTTGTTGCAGAATCTGATATGATTGCATGCATTAACCCTCGATAACCCGTGGCATGACATTGACCGATATATGGGCGTCAATTACGATGTCTTGTGATAAAAGACATGCTGTTTAAACAGCATGTCACATCGCATTGCAAACGGACTTTCGCGTGCGATTACGGTTGCACGACGACTTCACCAGACTGCCTGGTGTTCTTCTACAGATACACACATCATACGTTGCATCGCCGGCCCGAACGCCAGCACACGCATTACCGTCCCTCTGGGATACAGGCACATGGCTTCTGCTTTTTCTCTCCTGCCTGATACATTGGCAACAGTGCGGGCAGGGCCCAGAGTCGCTCATAGCAGGCGCAGCGTATCAATGAAGGCCACGGCAGTGCTGGTCACAGGCGCCACGGGGAAGACAGGGAAACTAGTTGCCCAGAAATTGAAAGACAGCGAAGACTTCGAACTTAGAGCGTTGACGAGGAGCGAAAAGGTGAGTAGCCTGCCTGGTGATGATCCAGGTTGTGGTCATACATGATCATCGTCAACGAGCACGTGAACATCCAACTGTGCCACTGCAGTGCGGTATTTTCACAACGTACTGTGCACTATGTGAAATTGGTAGACAGCAAAGATCAGGTCTGGGGAAATAGCCCAGTGCTGGCAGAGTCTTCTATATCCTAGTGTGCCTCAGCTTGCATACATGTCACCACAGCATGCGGCAATTGCAGGGAAAGGAGAAGCTCAAGCAAGATTTGAAAGTGGACGTGAGCGCAGTCGTGATCGCAGATGTCGTGAAGGATGATATCACGGAGGCAATGAAGGGATGCAGTGCACTGGTTGTGGCAACAAGTGCTAAACCAGAGCTGATATGGACGTCTATGCCTGGCTTCTTCTGGAAGCGATTTGTAGCGAAAGAAACTGGAATTATGCCTGGGTTCTCGTTCGCTCAGACACCGGAGCAGGTGTGGCCTTCCCTGACATGCTGTGTGGACGTCAGGAATGGCACCAGACATGTGCCTATTCATGCCGAGGTACATACTTATCAAGTCGCATCTAAGTGTAAGAATTCATCGAGCAACAGGCATGGAGGTGGCTTTCAGGTGGACTGGATCGGCCAGAAAAAGCAGTTTGATGCTGCAAAGGCAGCAGGCGTGAAGCACATCGTGCTGGTGAGCTCCATGGGGGGCACTGACCGCAGTAACTCTCTGAACAAGATTGGAGATGGAAACATTCTGGTTTGGAAGAGGAAAGCTGAGCAGTACCTCATCAGCCTTGGCATCACGTACACCATCATCCACCCTGGGGGTGCGCCTTTCCTCTTGAGTCCACTGCTCCAGTATAATAGGACGCTTAAACCCCCTGCAGGTGGTAGCTACGATCATGTGGCAGGTTTGACTTTTGCTGTAGAGCGAGAGTTTGAACAAGTGGAAAGCATGGAGGGACTGAGGTGCGTGAATGCAATGTTCGAATGCACCGGCAAGCTCTGTGGGGCATGTTGCCATGCACTTCAGCGGCTGACCTTGCAAGTACTGTAGGCTTGAATGATTCGCCAGGAGGTGAGAAGGGCATAGTCCTGGACGTGGATGATGCCCTGCTCAAGCGGAAGGTGAGAAGCATCTCACGTGCAGACGTGGCAGAGCTGTGTGTCCAGTCATTAAGGGTTGATG
Organism: Ulvella scutata; assembly: GCA_032359135.1. Classification (NCBI taxonomy): domain Eukaryota; kingdom Viridiplantae; phylum Chlorophyta; class Ulvophyceae; order Ulvales; family Ulvellaceae; genus Ulvella; species Ulvella scutata. The sequence goes on from JAUMHD010012867.1 coordinate 9,395, forward strand.
CAGCGAAGAACAGATCAATCGATTGCATCAACGACGCGACAGTTCCTGTGCCAAAGACTACTCAAGCGATCGAAGATTTGTTCAGAAGCCTGAAGAGTGACTGTGATTACTCTATAAACCCTTCTCCGTGAGAACGTGCTGTGTGACAGAATTTACGTGTTCAGACCTCCAAGGCAGGGTTTTAGGCTCATTGACGGTTTGTAAACTAAGCGAAGTGTGAAATTGAGAAGGATTGTTTTTGGACAAAACCATGGTCCTGTTAACCACTCCTGTAACATGCATGCTCAGGGAGCAACCGATGGCCGTCCCTGTCCCCGTTTTCCAGTCTTGGTTTCGGTCGGTATTCAATCTACCGAATCGGTGTCCATCTGCCTGTCGGGGATTCCACGGTGCAGAGCCCTTTAGAGTCGGCACTTCAATCGCAGACGCCAAGCGTTGCGAACTTGATGAAACAACTAACTTGAAAGCTGAAGAGCTTTTTAGCTTGCATACCAATCCTGGGGGGCTGTTGCTGATGCACCAGGCGCATCGTCCGTGTCGCGAATGATAGTTGGCCAACACTGGTGACTGACCCAGGCTGGGTTCTACTAACCGTTAAGCTGCATTCTGCAATCTGGGATATCTGCACTTGGGGACACAGTCTGCAAGCAAGGGGAAGGCCCAAGGCAGACCGAGATGCCGCGCCTGTCATGGCAGCTGCTGCTGGCAGCAGCAGCTGTGATATTCCGGCCAGTCATCGCTCTAGACAATGGCGTTGCGCGAACACCGCCAATGGGTGTGTGCACCGCTTCTTCTGCACTGCGTAATGGCCCCACAAGCATGCATATTACATGTCAAGGGTAGTGCTCAAAGGATCCTGCAGGACTCCAGTACACAGAGGCTGCCTGCAGGATTCAACACATGGAACGCTTTCGGTTGTGATGGTGCGACTCTAGCCCAATGGCTTCGGCATAAGGTTGTATACCAAAGGTTATATGGCCACCAAGTACACACAGCGCATGGACGATATGACTGCATACATCCGGTACAGAGCGACATGTTCTATTGTACCGGATAGGTCATGCGCACTAGTACAGCCAATCCTGCTGGGGCAATATGCCAGGGGATGGTGGTCAGATGAACAGCAGTGTGCAGTGCACGAGGACGATGTGAGGGAGCTTGTGGACCAGCTGACATCGTCCGGGCTGAAGGAGGCGGGATATGTGTACTTCAACCTTGATGGTGCGAGGTCTTGACTCTGTCTCAGCACCATCTGCAGCGTCATGAGGAGAACATCACCGCTCCCGTCCCGCCCTCTGCTTGCCGTTGATAAAGCAAAACGGAAGATCTGGAGTGGTCGCCCGCATGTGTGTGGCAATGCATAGTCCGAATGAGGGTCCTTGAGGGTGTGTGGCAGTGCAGACTGCTGGTCACTGTCCTGGCGCACTGCAGAGGGCAAGCTACAGGCAGACCCCTACAGGTGAGCTTGATGAACCACACACAGGCCGCAATGCATGCCCTTCAGTTACACAAAGCTGCACTGCAGTTGCCGTGCAGCCTCCACACCTTGTACGACTGCAGGTTCCCCTCCGGCATCAAGGCGCTCGCTGACTATGTGCACTCCAAAGGCAAGGCTCCTTGCAGTCTGCCCCTGCAGTGCCTGTTGGAGGTGGCGCTGCAGTCCGCCACCACGCTGGCGCCGCACTGCAGCTTGCAACGCCAGCAGCCGAGTGACCGCACTTGTATTTGCTTGCTTGCTTGCGTCTCTCCCTGTGTTGATGTTTAGGCAGCTCTGTTGGCAGCCGTGGCTGGTGTGTGGCTGTGAGCGTGCGTGGCACATGCAGGGCTGCAGTTTGGGATCTATGCTGATGCAGGCCGCTTCACATGTGCTGGCCGCGCGGGGTCGCTGGGGCATGAGCTGCTGGATGCGCAGACGTTTGCAGGCTGGGGGGTAGGTGCGTCACCCTGCCGCCTGCTGCAGGGCCACGTTCCAGTGCTCCACGAGCCATGCATGTTACATGACTGCGTTGCTGCTGTTGCAGACTATCTCAAGTACGACAACTGCGGGACCGACCCTGGCCACGAGGTTGTGCAGCGGTACACCGCGATGAGGTGCGCTGCGGCTGCGGCTGGCAGGGCCATGGGCATGGTAGAGCCTGCAGCCTCCCTGCCCCCCACGCCGCCAAGGCCGTGGCAGCGTCCCTGTTGCTTGCCATTGCCAGCAGATGCTAGTCTGGGCATGCATACATTGCATTGGTCCACACAGCCCCATGTGCTGCCTTGTGCGCGCAAACCCCAAGTGCGTGAACTCAGTGCAACTTGTTTCGTATGTCTACAGGGACGCACTCAACGCCACAGGCCGCCCAATTGTGTTCTCACTATGTGAGTGGGGCGTTGCCCAGCCTGAGCACTGGGGTGCGACACAGAGCCACTGCGTGATCCCAGCGCCGCAGGGCCCGTATGTCTCGCTCGGTGCATACATGCCCGTCATGCATTAATTCCGACAATTTGACCACGCTTGACAGTGGGTGCGTGTGTGCTGCAGGGCCTGCTGTGGGGAACAGCTGGCGCACGTCCTCAGACATCGGGCAGGCCTGGTACTCCGTGCTGTACAACTTGGATTCTGTGATAGGCCTCTCAATGCATGCAGGTCCTGGGGCATGGAACGACCCAGACATGCTGCAGGTGCTCTCTGTTTCAGCCTGCCTGAGTGCCCCATAGCGAGCCTGTGTCACCCTCAACCCGAGTGTCTGTGTTTGGGATGCAAAACAAAGCACGAGCGGGCAGGGCCAAGCGCGGGCATGCTGCAGGTGGGCAACTCGCAGCACCTGCTGTACCGTGGCCGTGAGAGAGTGCACTTTGGTATGTGGGCGCTGCTCAAGGCACCCTTGCTGATAGGCGCAGACCTGAGGCGCATTGGAAGGTCCAGCTTGAAGCTGCTGAAGAGCCCTGGCGCGCTAGCTATCAATCAAGACCCCATGGGCGTTGCTGGCGACCTCATCTTCACCCACGGCTCCCTGCAGGTGCACCCCTCGCTGCTCACACTCCGGCTGCCGCTTCTCCGTCTTTGATCCATTCAAACAGACTGGTGTCTTGCCACGGCCTCTGCTCTCCCATCACCTGGCATAATGTCCCAGGAGACCCCCCCCCGCCGACCACCTCACTGGCACAATCCTGGCAGACACCACAGACTCATACTGTGACCTCCTGTCCAGCATGCAGAGGTTTAAATACATGTGCATGCATGCAGATATTTGCCGCGCCACTGTCAGGGGGCCGCCGCGCCGTCGCGCTGCTGAACAAGTCCACCAAGGGCCAGCCGACCAGCATGGCCCTGCTGTGGAGCATGCTGGGCTACCCCAGCTCTCTACAAGCCGAATGCAAGGATGCATTCTCAGGCGCTGTGCTCAGCAACGGCACTGCGCACAACTTGTCCGTGGAGGTGGCCCCGGATGACATCGCGCTGCTGGTGCTGCGGCCCCTGCAGGAGCAGCTCTGCAGCGGCAAGTTGCATGGGGTTAGCGCAGACCCTGCAAGCATGATCCGCAGTTTGAGTGCGCCACATGTCGGCGGGGCGGCTGCGGGCGACTGCGTGGAGCTGCAGAGCCTCGATGAGTGGCGGCCCTGGCACCATGGCTTCTTCTGCCTTGGCAGAAATAGTGAGAAGGGCTCGTCTTGTGGCGGGTATGATTAGCTTGCGCTTGCAAGGTGCTGCTTGCGGCGCTTGGCTTCTGTGTAGTTGGTGCTGAAGCAGATACCACTATGTTTCCGGATCTGGCTTTGTAATAGAGTGACAGATCTTAGTCAGTGCCACCATATCATCTTTCAAGATTCCATGGACAGCCATGGAGCACCTGGGGGGGGGGGGGGGGTTAGGGTTCTGCTACAACGGTGCCAGGGCCACGATACATCATTGTGTTTGAGGGGCTGTTGTAATGTTCAGCCCTGTTCTAGCCTAGAATGCTCCCGAAGGTATGCTTCGGACGTGCATGAGGCTGCTCTGTGGTGTGGGACACTGTGGGTGCGATCCTTGAGCGTTTCTGAGGTCACCGCTTGGCGGCTGTGTGGAGTCTGCCTCGTTGACTCTTCGAAGGTGTAGCTGGCAAGATTCGTGGCTGCTCTGGATTGTAACTTGCACCCACTGTTCGGAGCTTTGCAACCCGTGTCAGGTTCCTGTGTTGCCTCCCCTCCCCTTCCACCTTGGCTCCTCCCTCCCCTTCCGGCCAGGACTGCAGTCATCCCCTGCTGCAACAGGAGAGCTGGAACCTCATGACAAGCTTCCTTTTTAATATGCTGTATTACTTGATCTATTCGCCGCCTGTGAAGCTGCACTGGTGGTGCTGTTGCTGGCGGTGCCGCCGTGTGGACGAAGAAACCCCTTGCACCCACCCTCCCATCACTACTCGACCACCACTACTATGTGATTGCAATCTTCATGCACATCAGTCATGACAGGCTGCCGACATCGACCGAATCGCAGTCCTGATTTGCTGCAATTGGTACTGGCAGCAGCATGTCACAGAGTGGCAGGCCTGCCATCTTTGGGCGACGTGCTCTACTTGATGTGATCCTAGGGTCGAACAGCTTTAGAGCTGCGTTTCTTTAGAGGAACAAGGTGCACGAGTTATGTGGCAAATAGCAGAGTGTTTACTGCATGTCTGAGTTTGCTTTCTCTGAGACACACCACCGTACTTTTTCCAGAACGGTTTTATGCGCCCATGCGCGGATGTCAGTATCCTGGTTCTCAATGACCAAGGTCATCAACTTAGGGGATGGCACAAACGAATGAAGTGTTTCAAACCGGGGCAAGCTCAGACGCAGCTGCGTCAAGAGGAGAGGTGCCGTGAGGCTCATGCATAGGTGCCCGCACACCGGCGCACCCAGCAGCAGGCCTGCATGGGACACCTCTCCGCAGCGCGCCGCTGCTCAGGGATGTGGACTGCTGGTTGAGCTGCGGAGGTGGCATGGGGGTAGCAGGGCAGGGCCTGCAGGCTCCTAACACTGAGCCTGTTGTTCGCATGCCGGTTGGTGGAGCGGCTGTCGAGTGCCCCTGCAGGCTCGACGACAGTTATCTGTGGGGCAGGGCTCCTACATGTGGTCTGAAGCATGGTCTGGGGGTGCAAGGGCATCCCCTGCTCCCACGCCGGCAGGTTGTTGCAGATCATGATGGATGTGGATGGCAGCCAATGTTATGTAGTCTCGAGACTGACCACGAAGTGACACCACATTCTGACTTCAGGACACTGCCGTCAGTCGGCATGATGCAGTTATGAAGCATGTTTTTGGCAGGGCTTGACCAACCATGTTGGTAGCTGCATCGGACTGTGGAGGTCTCGGAGATACTTGTAGAGCACTCAACACGCAGAAGCGACACGCGTAGGCAGAACCGAGCGAATCGCAGATGCGAGTGCAGAAGCAAAACTTTGGTATTTCCTATACACGCCCAGGAGCAAAGTATGCAGCTTATTAAATTATTATCAGTTCGCTCCAAGGTTGCGCGCGCTGCCATGACTTCGTGAACGAATCAGATGGGATTGTGCTCATGCAACAGGTGCAAGAAGCGATGCCTCGTGTCGGAAAACGAAAGAATTGAGAAGCAACAAACTCACTTGCACACGAGAAGTGCTTCTTCGCTGTTTCATCTGGTTCCCAGCTGTTGAAACGAAGAGGAACATTTTACGGGGCATTGAATGCTAGCAACAGTCTCCCGTACTGGGACATTAATCTTGTCATAAGAGCACTGATATCCATTCAATTCCCTGGGTATGGGGAAGCCATCCAAGCGTAGGGGAAAGAAGCCACGCGCCGGACCTTCTGCGCCCAGCTCTGAAGCAGTTGTCCCAAGCGAAGACACGCCATCGAGCAGCACACCAGATCTTGCACTACAAGATGTTTCTATCAGCCTTCGAGCGAAAGTGGACTTTCATGAGGCGACTGTGGGCATGGGTACGGCAGTTAATTTCCTTGAAGCTATCCAGCAGCATGCTTGTCGTATGTCTGCGTACCAGTTGACACACCCGCATTAGCAGCAGACAGCAGATATGTTCCCGTGGGCGTTTATGAAAGGCCTTGACCAGCAAGTTCCTGCATGTACAGACAGCTGCTTGACACCAGATCCAGACGCTGCCACTTCAGACGAGTTCATCCGATACAAGTTATCACAATGGAGCCGCAAGAGGAGTGTATTGAACTGGTTCAACGCGGGATGTGCGAAAGACTCTACCGCTGAGTTGTGGGTTGACCTGCCCTCAAAGGATGGGAGGAAAGAGTTTCACAGGCACGAACCCCCATCGCAGCTCCCATCGAGCGTGTTTCAACTGCGTAGGAATTAGATGTACATTCCTATCATTCCTGAGTCTCCTGCTCAACACCTGCGCTCCTGCATCTACCTACAGCCACCAGGCTGAACTGTATCAATAGCTTTTCATACATCATCCAGGAAAGTAGTGTAAAAGTGTTTTTCCAGACAGCGCACTGCCCACTGTACATAAATTTATGATATCAAGAATGCTATGCACCACTCTGGTTGCAGCTTGCATTGTCTGAAGGTCCTTTCAGCACGGGGGCACAGTGTACCCTTTTACAAACCGGAAGGGTAGTGAATAGGCATGAACCCAAATAGCGGAAAGGAAGGAACACAAAATATCCACCACTTCACTCGAATGGCACTTCATCACCATCACGAAAGGCTTTCCCAGCACTCTTAGCCAAAGTGCGATAGTAATGATGAAGCACAATGCCACGACCACGAGCCAGGGCACAACTCAGATACTGTCTACTGATTCGCGACCACAGACCACGATCTAAAACACCAGTGGAACAAGCAACAGCAGCAAGGTTCTGCAAATAACCCTCAGCAGAGGGGCATAACTTCCCAATAGTAGACATAACCAAAGGAACCATAGTGGCTCCGTTGAAGACATGCTTCCTACTCTTCGCTCTCTCGGCATCACGAAACAACACTCACACTTGCCGAGTGAGTAACTACTACATGGGGGCAGTGCTTACTCGGTGCCCCAGCATGTACGAAATATGCCAAATGTGACTAGAGATGCGCTTTCAGGAGTACCTATACACAGTTGCGCTGAGTGGAAGCACATGTGCTGTAGTCTGTGATTGCCCCGAAGCCACAGCGGGGCCCTCACGAAGGGGCCCACCATGCAGGATGATATCCAAAGACTTCAAGCAGTTGAAGTCTTTGAGCAGAGGGCTCAATGGGGAGAGGCGTCTGCTGGTGCTGCATGCTACCAACAGCACCTGGGACATGGCGACACTTTCAGCAGACGATGAGAAGAAGGCCCGGGTGCTGTTGGCAACTCTGCGCGCTGCAAATCAGACCTGCTCTGTGGATGAGGCAAAAGAAATGATTGCCCAGAACACTATGACAGGTAACGCCCAGCTGCACTCAATGGTCAACCACTCTCATGTGCAGCGTGTTGTTGTTCGCCGCGCAGCAGCAGCTCATCCAGTTTATCAGTAAGTCGTCTGCAAGCCTGTAGAAGCCACATCAGTACTGCTGGACAAGGCAATTGCTGATCAGAAGTCTCTAGAAGCTCTTCTGGATGGCATCAAGAGCAGTGATGTTGCGGCGGTGCGCGCAACTCTAGCTGCGGCGCCTCACCTGCTGGCGGAGCGCATCAAGCACTATGAGAGTGGGGATGCGCCTCTGCACGTTGCATGCGCTGGAGGCAGCACCACCATCATCAAGATCTTGATGGAGCATGGAGCTGACTTGGAGCAGCGGGATGGCAGCGGCCGCACCCCCTTGAAGGTGCCGCCCTCCACCCTGGCCTGGTACTGCCCCACTGTGCAGCGCTGCGTGGTTGTGAGGGCACCGTGTGGTGCTGCAGGTGGCTCTCGCAGCGGAGCAGTGCGATGCAGAGGGTATGCTGATCCAGAGTGGCGCCATCGACCCTCACGCAGACAAAGATCTGCAAATGGAGCTTGATCTGGAGGACCAGCAGGCCTCGCTGGATGACGAGCAGCCCGCCGCAGCGCCTGCAGCAGCAGCTGTGGGTGCGGTGCCTGCCGCTGAAGCGTGCGCGGTGGTGCCCACCACCCCCCCGCAGGAAGACACAGACCGTGCCACGTGGCCTGCAGCAGCTGTGGAGGCCTCTGAAGCAGCCGCAGGCGCTGGAGGAGCCGACGCTGTCAAGGTGTGCAGTCCGGCAACTGTGTGGCCTGCAGCAGTTCCTTGCTGTGCCACCATGCTACGTGTGGTCCTCGTGTGCATGTGAAGGGGAGGAGGCCGCCACAGTAGCGCCACTGCCTGTCGCAACGTTGCTTGCTGCAGCTTGGAGCAGGTGCTGGTCTGCAGTCCCTCTGCGGTGCTAGCTGCCTTGCATCATGGTGCACAAAGTGGCGTCACAGCCATTCAGCAGGTGCAAGTGGCCAGAGGCGCGAGAGGCTGGCGGTGGTGCAGGTGATTGCGAGCTCCTCTCCAGCAGAGCTGGCAGGCGCCATCAAGGCAGTCACACAGGCAGCACATGCCGCTGCGGACTCGGCGACTGGCGCTGAGCCGCCTGCAGCTGCCGTTGCTGGAGAAACTGCTGCGAATGGCTCCACGGGGGTGGGCCCATCTGCGCCCGCAGTCACAACCCGTGCGCAGCCTACCCCTAGTTTGCTTGTCAAAGTGACACTATTGTGTGCAAAGCCCCCCCTCATATCAAGTGGCTGCCTGTGGGAGCATGAATGCTGTTCAAAGTTGTCTCGTCTAGGCATGCTGAGGGTCACCAGCACTGTGCACTGCAGGCTCATGCGTGCCAGCCACTATCACGGAGATCCAGCCCGCCTCCCCACGGGCAGCCCCTATGGACAGTACAGAAGACTATCGAATGACCACAGATGATGGACAGGACGAAAAAGAGAGTGGTATAGGGGTTCTCATGGACTACTTGCAAGACCGTGCAAAGCCAGTGATCGAGTGGTGCAGTCACCACCAAGGAGTGGTTGGCACAGTTGCTGTCAGCGCAGCAGCGGTGTGTATAGCCTTGGTGTCAACTCAGTCAAGGAGGAGGTAAGCTGTGAACGTGTGTCTGCATCATGTGCAGTTCAGGGGGGCACTGATGCGGCAGCATCTCAGGGGTTTTGACGGACGAATTGTGTGGTTTCCTGTGCAGTTCTCATCACGGTTCATCATGAGTGGATGTGGCATGCATGATTGGTTTGGCGGGGCGTGTTCGGTTGTGAGGACACAGGTGCCTGCCTCCTGATTCCTCTTGGTTCGAGGCGATGCTGGAGCGATGCACATGGAACCAAGCAAGGTTTACAGTGTAACAACTACTATGCATGCTTACTATGCATGCTGAGAGTCGTACAGCTGTATATAGCAGAACGAAACCCCTAGCAATGAGGCCACGTTACACATCTTCGGCCTCGGCCAGATTCTTCTCTATCACCGAGATACACTCACCTACAGTAGCTTGCTCAGCCATCTTCTGCGCGAGCTCCTCGTGCGCTTGAGCATGCCGCCTCAGAATAGCTACGTCGTTTAGAACTGCCCACCTGCAGGCACGGGTGGCTCGTAATGCACTGCAGAGTGTCCAAGGCTTTCTCTTCGCTCTGCAACGTTCATGCCTCCACAAATAGCGGGGACTCGCAGACCTCCGGAGGATCACAGTAAGCGGCAGGCGCAGAGTGCCGCTCCTCTGCGAGGTCGTGCGGAGAGGGCCGACCCTAAATAAACTATTTGGGGACTACACCATACTCATTATGAGCTTCGGCCTCAGCGTTACAGTGGCGAATTGCATGCAATTCGTAAGGGCAAACCACCAGAGACCCTAAAGTTACGCAACCGCCGCAGAAGCTCGAAAAAAGACGAGAGGTGGCTCTGGCCGGACCGGGGTTCGAACCCGGGACCTCATGGTAAAAGCACTCCAACGCTAACGGGCCCGTAGCTCAGTTGAAGGTCAATCCCAAGACCACCCTAAGAAGCGACATGTCCTGGCACACACGAAAAGGAATACCCATCAAGCACACTTCAGTCCGCACCTGACCTCCGAGTCCGCCTTCTTCTGGGTGAACTGCAAAGACTTGAGCATCACATCCAGCTGCTGTATATCGCCAGACCCTCCCTCTGCCTGCCCGTACTTCACGTACTCTGCACAGCTGCGTATGAGTCAAAGAAGTCGCACACAGCACTGCCTGGCAGGCCGCACACACGTGCTGCAAGGCGCACCTGCGGAGATGCCTGCCAGAGCAACGCAAGTGAAGACCTCCAGGCTCGACGCTGTCACCTTGCCTGCCCGGATCTCGCTGCTGAACTTGCTGTCTGCAAACCTGCATGCGAAGCATTGCAGAGGTCAGTGCACCCTCAGCATCAGAAAGGTCAGGGTGGCCTGCAGAGGTGAGGAAAGTGTGGCCTGCACAGATGACTAAATTTCCCCGGGATTCCCAGGAACTTTGAAAGGGGAAAGGATGATAGTGGGGGACCCTTTGCGCACAACGTAGTTTCTGAATATTTTGATTCTATTTACCCCGGATTCCCTGCGGTCTGTCCAACCCGGAGCCGCTCCCCCCAACCACCAAACCTGCATGCTATACTAGAGCGACAGTAAAGGAGGCACACTTACCGGCATCCTGCCTGCACATTCAGCGCCCGGTACTTGCTGAAGGCGTCCAGAGACGATAGTGTGAACGCCAGAGGGAGGAGGCCAGACAGGTACGCTATCATGAAGTGGCCTGCATGCATTCAACATGTAACGCACCAACTTCAGGTCCCAGATACACTCAACAGGCTGCCAGCAAAGGGAATGTGAGCCCACCAGCTTCGTGATACGCCACCCTGTTCCTGCACGCATGCGTTGTAAGATTTGGCGTGGGTGCCGCCATGTAATGCTGGGGAGGCCAGATACTCGTGAAACACTCATTGAGAAACCACACGTATAGTCGCATATGATGTCTCTGAGCTAGAGCCCAGCAACATGCATGTGCTCTGATGCATCATGCATATTGCTGGGCTCTAGCTCAGAGATTCGACATGCATGCTGCCTCATGCTTTGCCTCTCTCCTCTCTACTATACCGGTATAGCAAACGAGGAAGTACAGAAATGTGTATGGCAGCTGACAGGAGAGAGAAATACACCTGTACTGCGGGGCTAGAATCCTGCCAGCACTATCTGTCACAAGAGCACGCAAGCCTCCATTGAAGCTGACTTGGTCGACTGAGAGCAAGAATAGAGTGACAAATACAAGCAGTCCTGCACGGCCGATGTCGAATCCGCCATACACTGCTGTGAATGCTACCAATGCTGCGTATGCAATCTGAAGCTGTGCCTCAACCTTGCTCAGCGTCTCTTCTGTCGGGCTGAGGAGCTTGCTGGTGTCTATCTTATTCAGCCGCATGTCCTCCAATGTGTAGGATCGTTTGGGGACTCGTCTGGCAGCACCGAATGAAGGCAGGTCACCTGCTGTGCACATCTGGTCAACTACTGACAGTGCTTGCTTCTGCAGTTCGCTGTCATCCAGCGACTCTGAAGATGAGAGTATTTGATCCAGGTCCTTAAGCGCCGGAGCTGAAGTTGAGGACGAGACCTCGTGGCCCTGCATGGTACTTCAAATGGAACGAGTTGCTGCCATGCCTTTGCAGATTTTCAGCCTCACGGTACACAAAGGACGCCAAAAGTATTCCATCTGAAAGCTAGATGCCCCGTCTGCGTTTGATACGGTCAATACAGGTCGTTCATGCAGTATCACACACCGATGCCTGTGGAGCTGGGCAGAACCCCCCGCAAGGTCCTCTCCTTGCATGCTTTCTTATCCCATTAGACCATATTGTCGTACATACGGTCTTCTTCATGGCTGTAGTGACCTCTACTCTGCCCCAAGGACGGTGTGAATGCTCGACCGTGCAATACCTTGGACCGTGCGCATACTCAGATGCAACGTACAGGCCGCAGTTACGAATGCAGCACGACAGGAGACTGTTTTATACGCTGATGGTCTAATGTCAATCGCACATTCAGTGCACACGTGACAGGTCAACATGGACTTGTGGTCACATATGTATACAGAGGGCAGGTGTGAATTCACAAGTGAATTTGCATCACACACAAATATTCTGTGGCAAGGTATTTTTCATTGTTTAGACCTACAGCTGCACTCAGCAAATGAAAGCGAATCTCTCTTGACCAATGTAGACCGTATGGACAATGACCCGAGCAATGTCTGCGAAAGATGGGATGCAACAACATGCTGAGTGGAGAACCCCCTTGGACAGTGGCACCGAACGAAACAAATCACACTAGGAGATCCAGCCGTAGGCGATGGTTTCAGCACACAGGGAATGTGGAACGAGAGGGCGAAGGAATCGTTCGAGCACCTTGCAGGTGCGTGATGGAACATGCCTGTCTTCAGGAGCAGCAATGCAGCAAACGACGTTAGTAGAGGGTCAGTGCGGGTGGGGGGCTGCCTGTGTGTGGCTGACGTGAGAGCGCGGAAAAAATCTTGCTGTGCAAAGCTGGCATTGCGATCGGCAGCAAACCCTGTTTATCGCACATGCCCCCCAACACCTACAAACGCACGCACAACAAGTGCTACTCAGCTTAGAGATTATAACCTTGATCAATGCCGGACTTTTCACTTGCCGCAGCAGTCACACTGACAGAGACAGCGGGCCGCGTGCGCCCAGGCCTGGCCACTCGAAGATAAAGTACAGAATATACAGATTACAACTAACATTGCACCATGCAAATGCTAACAGCATGCACCCCCACCCCCAAGCGGCGAGCAGGCGCCCCCAGCCACCGCGGCACTACTGCATGCAGTCCCAGGCCATCAATCTTTGATCTAGTTACCAAGCAGGTGCTGGGCAAACTGTCTGCGGGCACCATGCAGCTGCGTCGCCTCCTTTGAAGGTATCCACGTCTCCTGGTTGCCATCAACTGCACCGTGAAAGGTCCACTTCATCGGCTGACTCACTGCCACAATGCATGCCTGTTTGATGCACCCTGGCGGCGACACAATGGCCATCATGAACATGCCACCAGCACTGCTACACAACAAGCATGCAAGCAGCCGGGTGACGCACCATTCATTTCATAAAAGCTACCGTTAAACTTGTACATCACATACAGCATGTGCGCGCCTTCCAGGCTGAGGTCCGCAAAGCCCATCAGGTAGCCTCTGCTGGCCCTCTGCTGGAGCACCACCTGCACACTGCGGGGGTCGGTTACATGCCGCGCAGCACCACCCACGCACGCATGCTCTGCAGACGGGCAGGTGGGGCATGTGTGCAGCCAATCATGTGGCTGACACACACTTCTTCGTACGGCGAGCTCAGTGTCTGAGGGTGTGGCAGAGTGTGAGGCGCGCCTGGCTCTCCACCACGAGGAACTGCAGAGGCTTCGTCACCTCAAGCCACTCATCCGATGTGCCTTCCCCCTCCCCTGCTGGGGGCGGCAGTGCACCCTCTTGCATGCTGCGCGATGTCTGCTGCACGTACATCGCGGCCTGCCGCGCGAGGGCGCCGCGAAACGCTGCAGTGTCTCCATATGCTGCCTGCACATGTGCACTATCTCCTAAGCGAGCATGCATTGAGGAAGGCTGCCAAGGAGACTATCTGCAGCAAACATCCCGATGTGGCAACCACTGGGGATGAGAAGAACACATGCATTCCATGGTTTGCAGTGAGGGAAGGCAGGCGGACAGCGGCCAGCGGTGTGAAGCAGCCCGTGGGGGGCGACTGCAGATTCAAATCCGAAGACACCATAATGGTTTGAGACCAGATACTGTCACCATGGAAAAACGGTTTGCGCAATGTCTGCTATTCCGACTCTGGCCCATTAATTGCCTTTGAAGGTTGTAGACGCAGTTGTAGTGGGAGAGTATTGTTATTGGAGAGACTGAGGCAACGTTTTTCTCTGTTTATGGCACCTGTTGGGATGTGGGAATGCAGGCGAAGGAGAGCGGCACCCGGACGATGACCAGCCCATTCTGTGCAGCTTCTTGCGCTGCCATGCGAGCAGCTGATGCAGCTATGAGCTCCTGCTGCCTCAGCGCTCTTGCCTTGGCCTCCTGCAACTTGTGCTGCGCGGCGCGGCTGCCATGCGCACTGCGCCAGCTCTTGGAGGCCCACAGAAGGGGATGCACCACCAGCCTGCACATGGCGGCGCATGCCTGCAGGAAAGATGCTCAGGGCACAACAAGCAGCCTCGTGCAGGCCTCTGCCCCAGGCCCACGCACAGGCCACTCTCCGCAACAGCACCAGCAGAAGGGGCCCACACGGTGCTCTGGAGGGGGAGGCGCACCTGGAGAACAAAAACCCTATGAGAGGGGGTGCCAAGAGGGTGACTAGGAGGGACTGCACATCCTGAAACCTGTCAGAGACGTGCACAGGCACCACGATGGTGTTGCCGGCTCGGATGACTTCGACTTGGAGGAGGGAGCCCACCAGGCCGTGGTGCACTTTCACTTGAGTGGTCAGGAGGTCTCCCCACCGCTGCCTGAGTCCACATTCCCCATAAATCCCATGCGTGCCCACATTCGCGATACCCAGCACCTGTGTGCTGTTGTGGATCTTGTACGCGGCCGCCGCGCGGATTGCGGTTCTGCTGCCCAGCTGCACAGCACCCGTACATCAGCTGTCTTTATTTTCCTTCTCTGCGTTGCGTTGCAGGCTGTGCAACTGCAGGCTGGGGCCGGCAGGCAGCCCTGCGCTAGTGACTCGACACGCCGTGGCTTGGCTTGCCAACTGCTGCCTGCGACAGCTGGCCACAGCGTTCCAGGGCAGTAGCACAGCATACGGCTGCACTGTAACACCAATCTGTGATACCACACATGCATACACGCTAACTGTACAAGCAGAGCAAGGTAAAGGAGCGCAGCAGCATGAGCGGGCCACCTGAAGTTTGCCTGTCAGCGACCACCTGTCAGATGCTTTCGTAATTTTCAGCACCACCCCAGTCTCCTGTGCAGGCCCCAGCACCCAGTTCAGCTCTCCTCTCACTCTATCGAAAAGCTGCCTGATAACCCCCAGCTGCAGCCCTGCGCCTTCAGGCGAAAAAGTCAGAGCAACCGTGCCTGTATCTCTCTGAGAAAGCACACGCTCTGAAGACACAGCAGCGACCTGGTGCTGGCGACCCAGGTTTGCCTGTATGTTATAGGTGTCCCGCGCACTGGACCGGTAAACCAGGGAGGCTGGTACACGCAGATCGCCTTCCATTGCCATAAATTCTCCATCTCGAGACTGTGGATTCATTTTCAGCTGGCCTGTATAACGTTGGAAGCTGCTTGCTGTCACGGTAACGTTGTGTTGCCCCGAAGGTGCTGCAAGCAGATACACTGCACAAGCTGAGAGGCTAGAAACGCACTGCCGATGTGAAGGTCGAGGTTATCTGAACAGGATACTGCAACTTCTGTGGCAACAGATGCTTCATATATCATGGGCCACACTGAAGGGATGAAGCCATTCATGAGTTGCTTGAAAGGCTTCTTAGCAGATACTCTGACCTGCAAAGATGACTTTGGTGCAGCTTTCATATGAACTTCTTGCAGGTATGAAGTGCTTCTGAACTCTGTCCATTGCTGCCTCAGCTGATTTATGTCCGCATCTGTGCCCATATGGTCAAGCCCAGCGCGCAGCCCATCCTCCCCAAAAGTGTCGTAAACACTCCGTTTCGCATCATCAACGAGAAGCTGCAGTCCGACGTTTCCTCAGAACCGTTGTGTGGCTTCACTTGCACTGTGTCAAGCACCCTTCAGGAAGTCAGGACCTAGACAAAGCTCAACATGCAGACAAGATACGCGCTATGCTTCCATATCCAGTGGCAACAGAGAAAGTATAATGCCACCTCGTACGCGTCCTTGATCTCAGCAAAGGTCTCTGCTGCTTCCTCCCTGAGATCGTCCGATGGCTGCTTGTCTGGATGGAAGACTTGTGAGAGACGGCGATACGCCCGCTTGATATCTGCTTGCGTTGCATCTTTCGACACGTTCAGAATATCGTACAGTGATCGGCCTGGCTCCATCATCATCAGTGACACCGCGCTGAAGGATTCAAACACACTTGAGCGCAGTAGGAAGGAGCATGTTTGTGGTCATGGCTGGCACAATACAAGTACATCACATCATGCCAATGAATGTATTGATAGAACTGTTGACAAGTGTGCCAGGTCTGCATATACACACAACGCTCGTGGACAGTTGATGACAGCTAGTCGCGGGGTTCCCACCATTCGGCTTCAATACCATTACGACAGAGCTCTCATCACTTCAGGTCTCAACTTGGCCTGTAACATGTCGTCTTCCGGCGTGACACTTTGCAGGCAATCCGTGCATTTCGGTCACCAATTCGATTGCTGCTGTGACGCACTGTGGCCAGCTGCTGACGATCGCTGGCGGCGATTGATCTCTGCCCCCACCAGCCACTGCCCATGCCCACCCGCCTCCCCTGCCACCAGGACGCGGCGGAGGAGCGGGTCTTCTCCGCCACCACCATTGCAAAGAAGCCCTTGGTGACCGCTTGCTGTCTGACCTGTGGCACCACGTTGTTCCCCACTTGAGCCAGCCTGGACCCGGCTGTCCTGTGTGTCCCCTGCAGTGCTCCTGTCCGCCCGCTGCGGGGTTCCTGCCCGTGGCGCAGAGAGCCACTCCCATGCCCGGTACTTGGAACGATTGCGGGTCGCTTCTCAGTAAGGCTTGGCACGGCCCAGTCGGCGCACTTTTGTGCACCCACATGCTTGGCATGCGGATGCTGAGGTGGGTTTGTGGCTGTTGGAGGGGCCGTGGCGAGGGTTGTTCTCCCCTGTAGCCTCGCATGTCGCATGCATGCGGAACTTTCGCATGTGAACGAAACTCCCGTTGTCTGCTTGACCAGGCCTGAATCTGTTCAGGATCAAATGGATATTGAGCGCCCTGCTCATCATCAGCACATCACTGTCGGCGGCATCATCCCTGGCATAAGCAAGACAAAACAGGCTTGATGGATTGGGAAGGTTCAGAAATAGCAGACACTGAATGGCGCACAGGGAGTGTGCCTGAGAGACGCTGAATATGAAACTCCGCTCAGGATGCGACCACGATTCACCTCGACAAGCCTGTTTTGAATAATGACGAAAAAGGGACAACGTGTTGCAACATGTTGCTATAAACTTCACTGAATTTATTTTTGGGCGCTTGTTCGAATTTTGGGCGTTGTCACGTGATCATTCCTGAAACTGTCCGCATAAGGGCCACGTACAACGCGCTGACCAGGTATTAGTACAGAACGTGAAGAGCAGCGACTCTATTAGTGCTGATATTCTGTCACGCAACAGGCGAAGAGGAGTTTGAGACGCCAGTGGATTACATCCAACCCGTTCCGGAATCTTGACCGACACGCCGGCAGCGATGTTTGCCTGTGGTGCATCCGCTTCGATCCCGCACATGAGGCCTGGCCTGTCACTGAGAGGTTCGCGGTGCTCCATTTCGCGCGCACGGGCAGTGTTTGACTATGACAGAGTTGAGCAAGAGCGCCTCGAGTCAACCGACGCTTTCCAGGAGCTTGTGTCATTGACCAGGAACAAACAGTCAGTGAACAAGCCACAAAAGGTATAGTTCTACTTCTTCCCTTCGTTTGTTCAATTTCCGCTACCGGTGGCACGTCAAGGCAGACCCATGTTGTGATGGAAGCGGTTGCTTTGAGCCCTCGCCCTGGCCCGATATTCTCGAACCACAGCGGAATTATATTCGCTTGGTTGTTCATGAGCGTTGGTGGAGTTCGAGAAAGTCAAGATACTGTGGCCTTGCGGAGCCTTTGAAGTGCCGCTGTGTGTCAACCATCGAACACCCTGAGGGCTCATGCAGGGAGAAGTCAAGCTGGCACAGGCTCCAACGTTTCCAGACTGTTTCCCGAACAGTGAAAAGGTGTACATCGAGGTTCCCTTCGAGAACGATGTGCTGCGGGTGCCCATGCGGCGCATCCACATCAAGGACGGCGAAGACTATCTCGACGTGCCTGACACCAGCGGTCCACAGGTCTCTCTCTTTCTTGTCCATTTCTCATGTAAACTTTGAACTGTGCCTTGTGTAGAAGTTTCATCTGTAGCCGCTCACTGGTATGTTTTAGCCAGACCTGTGGTGTGCACTCCTGGGCGGGTGTTTCCTCCGTTTCCCAGCACACGGACACCTGAGAGCTCTGAAAGTTGTAGTTTATGGAGCACTATCTAAACTGAACAAGTACTCTCCAAGATATAATGCCTCATGGCAGCAGGAGTCTGCCCGTGGAGTGTGTTGAGTGTGCGAACATTGCCACTGCCTGCCCGCGAAACAGGGCCTGAGTGAGGCAACCCCGTAGGCTTCCAATCTGTGCTATGCAGGGGGTGGATCCGAACAAAGGGCTTCCTCCACTGCGGCAGCAGTGGGTGGAGGAGCGCATAGTGGCAGAGGGGGCCTCACGCACGCAGATGTACTACGCCAAGAAGGGGCAGCTCACAAAGGAGATGGCGTTCGTGGCCGCACGCGAGGGCATGGACCCCGACTTTGTGGTGTCAGAGGTCGCACGCGGCAGAGCCATCATCCCCGCCAACCGCAAACATGTTGAGCTGGAGCCCACGATCGTGGGTATGCCCGCCCGCCCATGCTCCCTGCCCCCCCACCCTGCTCACTCCTGTACTCACTGCACCTGGCTTCATCCGCTCCATTGAATGTTCTCTAGTCAAACGTGTAAGCTTTGGATCGCCACTGTGCCATGGTATCGGTATAGGTGCTCCGCACGCACATGCACTCACCTGCATCAAACTGAACTGCAAAGATCCTCATGCTGAAACGCACGGCCGAACACAAGGGGTGCTAGCCCAGTGTCAGCGACGACCTCTGGCAAGAGGGGCTGACACAGGCTGGCTGAGATCATACCCTCACAACTAGATCACGGTAATGCGTGCGCTGGGATGTGTTCGCGCCTCTGGGTGCCCGCTGCAGGCCGTGCTGGATTAATCAAGGCAACCACGGATACGAGCAGCGTCGCCCACAGCCTTCGTTGCTCCCCACTTGCCTCGTCGAGGTTTGCCACATCGAGTTTAGATGAAAGTTGTGGTAAAGCTCATCTAAACTCGATGTGGCAAACCTGAGGCAAGGGGCATATATATTTTTTGCATATTGCCACAATGTGTGGCCACTGGTGCGCGCACATGTGGACCTGCGGAAACGAGAGTGACGGTTCAGGGCGCTACTTCCAGACCAAGATCAATGGTAACATCGGCAACTCGGCAGTCACCTCCTCCATTGAAGAGGTGCCTCCCCCCCCCCACCCCCCCACCCTCTGTGCACTTGTGTTGTGTCCCTGTGCCTCCCACAGAGCCTGCCCCTGCAATGACACGTGCGTTGAGGCATGCCTTGAATGCACGGCCTCATACTGTAGCAGGCTTGCGTGAGGCAGCTGCTGTCAGTGCCTTCCTTGCGGTGTTGCTGTGACCGGGGGGGGTATATATATAGACGGTGCCGGCGGCAGGCCCCTCATGTGTACACGCAGGCAGGCGGGCGCCTGGAAATATGCAGTGGCAGGCCACATGCGGCGGGCAGTAGCTTGCAATGCCACTGCTGCTTGCCGCGCTGACCTGCTGTGCATGCAGCCCTCTGCCAGCTGTGGAGCGCACATGAATAGTTGAATGCATGGCATGCATGCATGGTGTACTCCCTGTGCCGACATAGCATGGGCGACGCCAGCAGCTGCAGCGGCCTGCTGGTCGCCAGCTTGCCGGTTCTGCAACCAGCGCTTGTATTCTTTGATCTACATGCCCCCCCCCCACCCCCTGCTATGTCCGCCTGCCGCTCATGGTCGCTGTTTCCTTGAGTTGTCCACTGCCGCCTGTTTGATTCCTGCCATATGCATGCGACACCGCAGACGCTGCTGTGGTCAGCTGCGACGTTTGCAAGGCGGAGGGGCTTAGGCGGTGCAGCCAGCAGCAGAGCCACAGCGCGGCGCAGTGCAGGAGGTGGAGAAGCTGAAGTGGGCCACCATCTGGGGCGCGGACACCATCATGGACCTCTCCACGGGCGCCAACATCCATGAGACGCGCGAGTGGATCATGCGCAACAGCAGCGTGCCCGTCGGCACCGTGCCCATCTACCAGTGCCTGGAGAAGGCGGGCGGAGTCGTGGAGAACATCACCTGGGACCTCTTCCGGGAAACCCTCATCGAGCAGGCCGAGCAGGTGCTGCGTCTGCTCCACTGTCGCTGCTGCACGGCCTCCCTCTGGCTGGGCGGGCTGCGCGCTGCGCAGCTTCTCAGTGCCTGTGCAGTGCACTGCCGCCTGGTTGAGCGTACTGCTGTGCTGTGCGTGCCGCGCGCTGCAGCATGCCGATGCAGGCGTACGCATGCGCAGGTGGGCGGGCGGGGTGGTGTGCGCAGCAGGATGTGTTGGTGGAGAGTGGCAGCACGCCCATGCTACACTGTGCGTGCTGTGTGAAGCTGCTGTTGAAGGCGTCCATTGCAGCGACATGCTGTGCACGATCTTATGTGGCAGTGTGTGGCCGCTGCCGCGCGGATCAGGCGCAACCGATGAACGGGCAACTGTTCTACGCAGCTGCTCTGCCTTTGCAAAGTTCGCCGGCAGAATCCGTGTGAGCTGGCGATCTCGCGGCCCCCCCGTGCCTCCCCCCTGTACTGCTGCAGCAGGAGCAACGGGCTGGTGACTGGCTGTGCATGCGTGCAGGGCGTGGACTACTTCACCATTCATGCTGGGGTGCTGCTGAGATTCATCCCCCTCACCGCCAGCCGCATCACCGGCATCGTGTCACGCGGCGGCTCCATCCACGCCAAGCTCTGCCTCATGGACCACACCGAGAACTTCGCATACGAGCACTGGGACGAGATCCTGGACATCTGCGCGGACTACGACATCACGTTGTCCATCGGTGACGGCCTCCGGCCCGGCTGCACGCACGATGCGAATGATGAAGCGCAGTTTGCGGAGCTCAAGTGCCAGGGTGAGCTCACGAAGCGTGCGTGGGAGAAGAACGTGCAGGTGTGGGAGCCGCTGCCCTCTGGCCCCTGCAGTTGGCCGCATGTGGTTGCTGATTGGGTGTGTGTGTGGGGTGCATGCCTGCTGACTGCGTGGTGCATGGTTCGAGTCGTGGCATGGCCTTCTGGGAAGTACTTTACAGTAGACGCGCGCGCGTGCATGTGCGCGAGCTTGCTGCGGTGAGGTGGAGATGTGCTGCAGGTCATGAATGAAGGGCCTGGCCACGTTCCACTGCACAAGATCCAGGAGAACATGGACAAGCAGCTGGAGTGGTGCCATGAGGCGCCATTCTACACGCTGGGCCCGCTGGCCACGGACATCGCGCCCGCCTACGACCACATCACGTCCGCCATCGGGGCCGCCAACATCGGCGCCGCCGGCACCGCCCTCCTCTGCTACGTCACCCCCAAAGAGCACCTCGGCCTGCCTGACCGTGACGACGTGAAGGAGGTGCGCTGCGCGCCCGCCTGCTGTCATGTGCTGTGTCTGCTGCTGCTGCACGTCACCTACCCCGCTGCCTGCGCAGCCATGCTGCCGCGCGCTGCAACCAGGTAGCCACGGTTGCGAGGTGCAAAGGATGCAGTGTAAGTGTGATGGGAGGTGGCCCGGGTGCGGCCCACTGGGCTTGCAACCAGCTGAACTGTTACAAGCCTGCAACACGTGCCCGCTGGTCACACCCATGATTCCTGTGGCGTGTGCTGAGCGTGCAAGCTTGCTGCAGGGCGTGATCGCGTACAAGATCGCAGCCCACTCTGCTGACCTGGCCAAGGGCCATCCGAGGGCGTGCAAGCGGGACGACGCTCTGTCGCTGGCGCGCTTTGAGTTCCGATGGATGGACCAGTTCAACCTGGGCCTGGACCCTGTGCGGGCACGCGAGTACCACGACGCGACGCTGCCGCAGGAGCCGGCCAAGTCGGCGCACTTCTGCTCCATGTGCGGGCCCAAGTTCTGCTCGATGCAGGTGTCCCACGAGCTCAAGGAGTATGCCGCGATGAACGACGTTGACGAGACCGATGCCATGGAGCGCGGCATGAAGGAGATGTCCGACCTGTTCAAGGCCAACGGTGCCAGCGTGTACATCCCCGACAGCTCCGCGGTGCCTCATGACAAGGTGCAGGACTCGCAGTAGCGCGGCATGTACTTCAGGGTGGAGCTGTACACAGTAGGATGTTTGTGCTTGGGGGATGCGTTGTGGGCATGCGCTGTGAGGTGGCCTTGCTGGCCGCGAGGTGGCATGAGCTGTCAGAGGTGTGTTGTGGCTGCCTGCCTGCCAGAGTGGCTGCCGCTCTCTCGGCGTTGCCATTGCCCCGCTGTGCTGCCTGGGCGGCAACCTTTGGTTGTGGATTTGGTGAGTGCGTGTGCGCCTTTGTAAGATGTAGAGTTGTTGTGCTTGAGGCTGTGTGCGCAGTCGCCCCCAGAGCCGTCCTGGAAGCAGAGGGCGGGCAGTGGTGGCGGTTCTGTGCTGTGCAGCAAGATTTGTGTGTGGGGTTTGCCGTGTGGATGCCACTGGAAGGGTTGGGAGGGGGGCGCAGGGCCCCGGCGCGGGTGAGACAGCTCGCACATGTGCGCGCCCTTTGCTCTAGTGGGCTGCCAAACTACACCTTCGGTCAAGAGTCTGCCTCCATGTGACCGCCACACAGTGATCTAAGAAGTGGTCACGGGGGCATAACATGCGCATGCCTCAAACATACAACGTTCTATCCTGGAGCAGGATGAGCCTGAGGCCAGCACAACGTCACCGGGCCGTCACACTCAGCACCGTCACTGGCCCTGATGCTGAGAGAACGCCTGATGACACGTCCTGTTGCCTGAACTAAAGTCTGCAACACAGGCCCAGCAAAGACGTGTGGTTGGCCTTGAAAATTTAAACCAATGACAACTACAGGGCTCAGTCTGCATTGGCGGGCAGACATGTCGAACCAATTTTTATCGCTCGAGGTCGGACTTGGAAGTCCACATGCTGCAGCAACGCCGCTGCAGCAGGCGCTGTCTGGTGGCGGGCCTGCGATGCAGCCCGTGTGCAGCTGCTTCAGTGGCCGACGTGACATTTAGGAAGATGTCTGCTGTTCTGGTAATTTCTAAACCATCAAGGTTTTATCCCACATGGTTTGATTACACCGATAAGGACGCAGATGCTAAGCAGCAACCGTTTTTACAAATCGGAAACAACAACCATTGTTACAAACCGGTAGGCATAACCCAAGCAGCTAATTAGCTTATAAGTCAACCAATATAATCAAACACAACTTAGTCAGCTGGAGATCGCAGGCACCCAAAAAATAATTTTCCTTACGCTAATCGGGAACCACGCCATACCCAAGAAGGCGTGCACCCACGTCATTCGGCCAAGTAACAAATGGTGCCAATGCAACGTCAAAGGCCACCTCCCTCCCCATCAACCGTGGGAAGCAGGCCAGGCAGAAGGGCACAGCCTCGTGCACGGGGCATAGCTACACCCCTGATCTGAAACCTGAAGAGAGTGAACTGGGAGAGTGGACTGGCAAGGCGCCATGGGACACATCTGGTGTGCCATTCAATACTTCATGTGTGATACAAGAGGTGGGAGAATACCTCAGTTTCAGATCAAAAAGACATACAGCAACAGAAGCGGTGCTCTTTGAGCCGTACGCGTGCAGGTGCAGCAGAAGCATGCTGCCCCACAGGCCGCGCCTGCGGATGACCGGACCTCGCCCCCTAAAAGAGATGCATGGGGGCACATAAGAACCCAAGCATGGAGCATGGCTGCGCCACCTGCGGAATAGAGGGACTGAGACGGGCATGCTGATCCTGGACAGGAGATCAGCCTCGCGCCCCGAGGCCTGTGGGAGGACCAGCTGCAGCTGCGGCGACCAACTGGACCCTAGAAACACACCCAGGAATAGTGTGCGCCGAAGCAGCCGTACCCCTCTTTAGGAAGAAGAGGGGCAGCGAGGGATGCCACGAGGACCAAAAAATGAGGCAGTTGACTGAAGATAAAATTGATTTGCTGGTACATGAGCCATGCTATGGAGTTAAGCCTGTAACTTTACACACTGAAGACACAACTCTTATGAACGGCGAAGGAGGTGGAGAGCTGTAGGATGCAGCGCACTTATGAATAAGGAAGTATATATATTAGATTTTCGGGGACTACTAGACACTCAGTTTGAGCTTCGGCCTCAGCGCCACAGTGGCGGAGTTCATGCAATTTGTTGAAGGAAAAAAGGCTAATCGGGAACGACGCCTTTCCAAGAAGGGCTTCGGCCTCAGCACCCCCGAAGGGGTGGGACATGGACATCCACACCCGGGCCACACGGGACCACGAAGGCAAACACAGAGGCTGCAGAGAACGCCGCACAATATTGCAAGCAAACACAGGGTCGCCAACAGGGACCGCATCGTCAGCCACAACAGCACCAACAAGGAGAAAATAAGCGGCAATGACGGAGTACACCTCAGCACAGACATCAGCCTCACAGTCCCGCAGGAACACAGACAGATCAAGAACCCAAGGGACACAATATGTACTCACAGAGACAGGATCAAAGCACCAGAGACCCTTCCCACACCCGGCCCTTAATTGAAAACAAACATCAGGAATCACGCCAACCCCTAGGGGAATGGGCCTCAGCGCTCCGAAGAGTGGGGGAGGAGGGGCAGCCACCTAGGGCAGCCCCAGCCAAAACAACAGCAGAACAAACGATACCTAGAACTCCACAAAAGCTGCATTCTCGACACTCACTTGCAGCTACCGCCAGAATGCAGCGCATGCACGCTGCATGCACTGTGGCAGAAGCAGCGCAGCACACATGCGTGCCTTAATTGACAATTCCCCGCTTTTTGGCAGGGGCTCCCCAGGAGAAAAAAAACGATTCGGGTCAATTGCAAGCCATTGACCCTTGCGCTTGGGCATTCAAGACAGCGCACTCGCCACGTATATTGACAAGCCAGACAAACTAGGTTCGCTGTTTGCTGTCGCTTGCTCAGTTGGGCTTCACAGTGAGTGCCGTCAACCACAACGGATCCGGCGAATCGGATGATATAGGGGATTCAAGCATGGATTCTTGTGACTAAGCGCGTCACACACCGCCCTCTTGTCCAAACCACAGCGCTCGGACCCGCGCACCGCGCACAAAATATTTTGCGACATCCCTTGTTGGGAAGGAGTGTTTCTATTGTCAGATTTCAAGTCCACCGCATCCTACTTCATTCTATTTCGTCGGGCTCAGAAGTCCCTCCAGTAGAATCGCGCCCGTCCTTCCTTCAGACGGTTCGCAAACGACGCAACCTCTGTCCATCTTGCCAATTATACGTTAGGAGAACGATGTGGATTCAATCAGTAGCGTTATCTGTCTCGAGACGATGCTGCATAGCGAGCCGCTCCTCTCCCCGAACGCACCCTTTGCGTGCAAGGGCTGACGTACAGTCAACGGTGTGGAATGACAAGCTACGTTGTATGTTTATTTGAGGCACGCGCGCCTGTTTCTTACAGCGTGGAATGCCTAGGTGCTCGGACATGTTTTCGAAGCCATAAAGCTTCATGAAGGGCGAACGCGTAAGCATCAGGCTTGCACGATATGCAAAGGTCGTCGATTTGCCTATTTCAAGTGTCTGCAGTAGACATTTGTGCCACCAGTAACGGCTTTTGCTTCAGTTTGCGGCGATTCCTGTCACCATGAGTCAGTCGTTGCAGACTACGTCTGGACCTTCGTTTCCCAGCTGACGTATTTAGACTCTCTGCTGTAATATGTGATGTTTTCCATTGGATGGCTACCTGTAGCGATAGTCGTCGACAGCATGCCAACCTATCCGCAGATTGACAAGATGTCCTAGATCCACTCTACCCGTTGAAACGAATGTGCAGTGTTGCAATATGTGTTTTGATCGCTTTGCAGTCAGTAACACCAGCTTCAGTTGTGGTAATCGTATGTGTAGTTTGTTCGCTGAATCAGATATTCTTCGCGTGCAGCCCCTCGTGGTGCCGGACATGCCAAGCGAGTCCATCAGCAGCGTGCCTTCATCTCAAGTGGCAGCATCGAAGCCGCACGCAAAGAGCAAGGCATCCCGACGCAGGTGGGCACGTGAGCCTGTATTAGCCACTACCTGTGCGCTGCACTTGTGCACGCCACACACTGCACGAGCACGTGGTGTGCACTCACCACAAAATTTGAACTAACAACACTGAATAGTCCACCTGACAGATGTTTCAGAATTCGCTGTTAGTATCTGGGTGTTCAAGGAGTGTTTGCAAGAATCTTCAGCACGCGCACGCGTGAGCTGTCCAAGGATACAGTGCGTCGACTCTCGCTGACAGCTGACAGCATGCAGGCACCAGCAGCTGCAATATCAAGTGTCCGCAGTTGCCGCAACAGCTCTATTCGCCAGTCTAGCAGTCGGGGCCACATACTACCGATTCTTTTTCCATGCACATGGAGCTTTCCCCGTATCAGAGTTCTGGTGCACACTCCTGATGATCGGAGGTGGCATGGTGCGCACCCCAGCCCATGCTCAGCCGGTATCCCCGAGCCTCTCCTCCTGCGTGCATGAAGGCCACAGTTTCACTAGCGGTATGAATTGACGAGTCACGAGCTCGCCTGCACATCAATGAGCTGCCCTGACCGGTGACCAGCACCCACCCCACCAGCCATGGATCAGCCCGCCTCGATTCCCTTCTTCGTCCCTGAATCCAGCTGCATCAGCATCATTCGCCCACTCACCGCCCTGCCATCACGTATTTTCAGCACGGATGGTACCCAGAGGCCCTCGCGCGCCACCCTGCACCCCTGCGCCTCCGCTTCACATAGCTCTTATTAGTAGTGCCCCAGAAATCTTATCGCTCTGGTTTCTCTGCAGGTGGGCATGGAGATGTATGCTCGGTGGGCTCACAAGGCCCTGTGGCACGACTTCCGGCCGGGCTGGGCAATCCACGAGTCCCACCACCGCCCCATGGTGGGGCCATTCGAAGCCAATGACATTTTTGCAGTCATGAACGCCCTGCCTGCCATTTTGCTGACAGCGTACGGCTTCTTCACACCGTCTGAGTGGGGCGGCGTCTGTTTCGGGCTGGGCATGGGCATCACTGTGTTTGGCGTGGCGTACATGTTTGTGCATGATGGCCTGGTGCACAAGCGGTTCCCTGTGGGGCCCGTTGCACATGTCCCGCAGCTGAGGCGCATTGCGATTGCGCACAGAATACACCACACCGACAAGTACGGGGGGCTGCCGTACGGCATGTTCCTCGGGCCCCAGGAGCTCGAGGCGGTGGGTGCTGGGCCTGAGTTGGACCGCATGGTAGCAGAGGCCATTGCTAGGGACAAGAGCGAGGAGCAGGTGGTGAAGGAGAGCTGCACAGACAGCCAGCTCAACAAGTGATCGTGCACTGGAAACGTGGCTGTGTGTGCGGTAGCGTCGCAGCAGGGGTCAGGGCAGAAGGGCCGCACAGCTATCACAGTGCATTGACTGGGAAATTTTCAGTTCAGTAGCAGTAGAGTGTACTGGTTGTGGAGGGTCCTGCTGCCCCCCCACCCCCCCTTCCCCCTACGCGCGCACATATGCTTCATTTTGTCCCCGTGACCTGAGGGCGCTACACCTAATAAGTGGCAGCTGGATCTGACTTTCATATCACCTGCTCAGTTCATCACCTCGAACCTGGGAAGCTTCGGTGAAGCACCACAGGCTCCAGGGATGCGGCGCGGGCGCGGGGGCCTGCAGAGCTGGGGCCCAATCACTCTTGGCACATGCCTGCTGCGTTGTTCCTATTGGTGATTGGTGAGGCAGCAGTGTGATGCAGATAGCAGTGCATAGGGGGCGGATCCATCAGTTCTCAGGTGTACTGTTGGTAGCAAGAACGAATTATGAAGTAAAAGCAGACAGTGACAGTGTCGTAGCTTGTGCCATATGGCGCCATTCCCACTTGTGATCTATTGACGGGGGCCTGTCAACTGTTGTGCTGCTGTGAATTCAAAAACACACACAGTCTGTGATGACGGACAGCAGGAAGAGGCATCCAGGATCAGTACCAAGCTTGAATGCTGCCGGTTGTGCACTATTGTAATGTCGACAAGGGCATTGGGATTGAGCCATTAGCAGCTGCTAAATTGTTGTGGTCTCTACAGTAATCAAGTTACAGTATCAAGTCCCAAGACAAGAAGTTACCTAAATTCTTGCCAACCATTGGTCAAGCTGGTAACACACTCAATGCAATACAACAAGTGACCATGCATGACACTCACACAGGCCGAGCTAGCGGGAGCCGAGCTACGAATGTGCAGTCACTACATAAATGCCATGCATCAGCATGCTGTGATTTTGGTCAAGTGGAGATTACATCGGCAGTGGTGCGGGTCACAAGCACAAAGAGTGCACGGGCCGAGAGGTATCTGAGGTGCTCCAAGGCCTTTGCGCATTGTGTTCTAATACACTGCGCCACAAGCGGTGTCACTTCCACACACTGTTTGCCTGTTGGTGTACGACTCAAGTTAACATAAGTTACGTCACATAAGTACTGATCGAACCATCTGTTGCACCTTACAGACTTCTTCATCCATGGTACAAATACCTTCCAAACAGCACCTCCTTCCAAACCTTTAAGACCACCTTGAACCGACAGGCTCCTAATCGGCTACTTTACACGAACTAGTAACAAGAACTTCGCCACTCATGTGCATCAAAACAAGACCCCAGAGCTCTTACATGCGATGTTGAAATAGAACAGTTTGAAACAAATTGAGTCGGTCACCGGGATAAGCTGGTAGGCACACAGGAAGAGCCTGCATGTTGCCGCTAGGCAACAACACAGTGCTCCTCCCCGTGGCCATCCAACAGGAGCCTCAGAAACTCGTCCTCAAGATCCAGAGACTTGCACAGAATCAGGTGCACAACATCGCTGCACAGTTGTTTTGAAACTCCACCTGAGCTCTCCAGCTTCTGTGCAGACAATGCACGCATGCTAGCGGCAGCTGCAATGCTCATGCGACGCACATGCTGCTGCAGAAGTGCCTTTGCAGCTGGGTCCAGGTCAGGAAACATCCTGTGGAGGCATGCAAGTGAAGCGCCAGCTGTCAGCAGCATGGAAACAGCTTCAGCCGCATTCTTATTTGAACTGCAGGCATGGGCAGCCAGGCTTAAAGGAGTCTGCTTAAGAGAAGAAACAGCATGCACCGATGCACTGCTGGCCAGGAGGAGCTGCATGGACGGCAAGCATGCTGCCTGGGCGGAATAGTGCAGAGCAGACATGGAGTGGTTGTCTGCAGCGTCAATCGATGCACCGCCCTGCACAAGCAGGTGCATGACAGCTGGGCTCCTCTTGCGTGCTGCGAGGTGCAGGGCAGTTGCCCCCCAAGAATTCTTAGCTTGAACATTAGCTCCCGCTTCCAGAAGGGCCTGCAGAGAACTTCGTTGTTTCAAGGGTACACAGGGAGGATTCGAAGGCTTACAACCACCAGGAGCAGCACATGCAAAAAAAAATATGGGGAACGATGATACCTTGACGCAGTTGGCATGCCCGTTGGATGCTGCCACGTGCAGGGGGGTGCGCTCAAAGCTGTCTACACCATTCACTGCAGTGTTCCCAGTAGCTGCCAGAATCATCGTGAGAGCATCCGCACAACCGCTTGCAGCGGCAGAATGCAATGCACTAGCCAGAGGGACAGATTGCTCTGCGTA
This sequence comes from Ulvella scutata, assembly GCA_032359135.1. Taxonomy (NCBI): domain Eukaryota; kingdom Viridiplantae; phylum Chlorophyta; class Ulvophyceae; order Ulvales; family Ulvellaceae; genus Ulvella; species Ulvella scutata. The sequence continues at coordinate 38,953 of JAUMHD010012867.1, forward strand.
TTCTGCGTGAACGGTCTCCACTTGAGAGCCGTACCGCAGCAGCACGCGGACACACTCCGTGTGCCCAGCCTGAGCTGCAACATGCAAGGGAGTGCGCTCCTGCTCATCCATAAAACCCAACACATGTACATTATGCTTTAATAGCACCTGCAGCAACGAGCAGACGTGACCTGCCGGGCAATCGTCGGGACACAGAGCCTGGTGCACATACCTACTTCTTGAATCGAATCGAGCGCAAGTTAGTTATATCTCAGCTACAAATAAACAAAGCGCACCTCAAGAACACCCGAAAAGCCTTCAAGTGCAGCCAAGTGAGCTGCAGTGTGGCCCCAGCAGTCGATGAGTGTAGCATCGGCCCCAGCATTCAAGCAAGCCTCGACCACGGCGGCGTGTCCATGCTGAGCTGCAATATGGATAGGAGTAGAGCAGGCGTTCGAAAATGCAGTTTCGCTGGCCTGATTTATTTGCGCGCCTTCGCGGAGGTGCTCAGTTAGGAGATGAACGTCACCATTAAACGCTGCGGCGTGTAATTCCATCTGCACGACAGTAACATCGTTTATATCTGATCGTAAAGAAGAAGCTTAATGGTATGGATGCCGCGTGCTCAGTAGCGGCGACTACGTTACTCCATTTGTGTTGCAGACTGTTCGCTTGGTTGTGTGAGTGGCTGGCCATAGAGTGCCTTAAGGAGCGTGCGCCCTCGAAGCGAAAATAAATGGACAGCAGGTGGATTTACCAGAAACTCAGCGTGGGACGGTAGCGTCTGTGGTGTGAACGAATATCGTGTTTCAACGAACATCGCTTTGGCGTGCCAGATGAACACCGAACCGGTGAGTACAGCTTGCACGCTCACAAGACGGGACACGCACCGTAAATTCTTACGTACTCAAGCACAGAGAATATCAAACGCCAAAGCTTTGACTAGGGAGCCCAGCTGTCAGGAATACGAGGGTGGCACGGCAAGGAGGAGCAATGTGGTGGGTACGGCACAATCACAAAATAACGTAGGCAGGCTGGCATACGACGAGGTATATATTATTCTTCGCTTTGCAGATCCAGCGTCGATGCTGAGCATACTATGGCCGCCGATGGATCCATCATGCCTACGAGAAATCGGGGCCAAGAGAGTGTCCCACTCATCGAGCACTTCACACCAAAAAACCCCACCCCCGCATACAAACCCCGATGCAAGCACACAACATCGAAGAAACAAAGAACTGTGGTCTTTTCTGCGGCGCCTAGACGTCCAGTCACGCATTATCCGCAGACCTGGCAAACGAGTGCACGTGTGTCGATCACGCCCAAGCACAATCAGCAGGAAACTGTGCACATGGGTGTTTTGTTTCTGTAGATTCGCTAGTACACTGTACTGTCTGCAGGCTGCCGCATCTTGGATCGTCGATTGCTGCTGCTTGACCCTGCCAATATACACATAGTGACAGGTGTGAGAATGGCCAGTAGCGGACGCGGTCAGCTGTCTATCGCTGTCATCCGCGACGTACTAGTTCGCCAGTGTACAGACCTGAAACTTACCGGGCTCTTTTGCTGTATCAAGATCCAGGACAACTGTCGTGATTGTCACTTACAGAACACATCACCCACAGATACTCCAGTCAGCGCGGCACTTCACAGCTGTCAGATTCAGAAGCATTCAAGGCATGTGCAGCTGCAGAATTGTTTCACACGCTGGTTCCCGCCTTCTGCGAGTTTCTGGAGCTGTTCACAGTCCACTCTAGCCGGGTATCAACAGAATCAGCATCGGGCCTTCAGCTCTAGGCCAGTCCCGGACGACACCAAAATAGCCAGCGTGCCCACATGGCTGCTTCCTTATGTGCACTTGTCGCGACTGCACAAGCCAGTTGGGTCATGGCTCCTGGCATGGCCCTGCTTTTGGTCAATTGGCATGTCCACTGCACCTGGTTGCCTACCAGATGTTTATCTCCTGTCTCTGTTTGGGACAGGGGCACTGGTGTGCACTCAGCTCTTTCAGTGATGATGCTTGGTGAATATGGGATCGTATGGAAAGCAGCACCAGCTCACTTACTTCTGTGCAGTTGCTACGGGGCGCTGGCTGCACCATCAACGACATGTGGGACAGAGATTTAGATGGCAAGGTCACTCGCACAAAGTATCGCCCGCTGGCAAGCGGCAAACTGAGCATGGTGCAAGCCACTGCCTGGCTGGGAGGGCAGCTCTCTCTCGGACTGATCATCTTACTGCAGCTAAACGACATGACAAAGTTACTGGGAGTTGCATCTCTGCCGCTTGTGGTAGCTTACCCGGCAATGAAGCGCATCACAGTCGCGGTGAGTCCCCACCCAGCTGCACATGCAACTCCCACTAAGAACACAGCAATAATAATTACAGACTAATAGAGCCAAATCTGTGGTGCTGAGTTTCTTACAGCCCTGGCCGTATGCGAATCTCCGCAGAGAAGGAGGCTGGTGCTCTCCGAATGAGTGGCCTCAATGTGCAGTATCCAAACGAGACATGTCGACGGATGTGTTGCCAGCTGCATGCACAACGAGTAACAAGCTGCATCTGTTCCCCAAATTCCTGTACAGGAGCTTGTTTCAGGGGGGTCAGGCAGGCACGACGCGGGCAGGGTGCACCTTGCGGTGCGCCCTCCAGCACATCTCCTCTGAACGAGTCCCTGCCCTGGGCAGCATGACACCCGCCGCACCTGACAGGTGCCAAAAGAAAGCGACTATTGTGTTGGTATGCAGCCACAGCTGTTCCTGGGTCTGACCATCAACTGGGGGGCGTTCATGGGCTACTGCGCGGCCACAGGCACCGCCAACCTGCCTGCCACACTGCCGCTGTATCTCTCGTCAGTATGCTGGACGCTGATGTACGACACAGTGTATGCTCACATGGACAGGGTGGATGACGAAGCCGCAGGCATTAAGTCCACAGCACGGCTGCTCGGGCACCACACCAAGCCGGTGCTCACAGGTGTGCTCACTCTCCACTGTCACACAACCGCACCCGCAACTTGGGGTGAAAACCTATACTTTCGTTCCAACCGTTCATGGCTTGGCAGCGTCTGCAACACTCTGGCGGTGGCCCCCCTCGCTTGATACGCAGTGCCAGAGGCACACTGCCAGGCCCACACTTCATGGCACTGGGTTCGGTACAATAACATCTAGAGCTCGAACTCTCAGCTCTCGTGGCTGATGCAGATTAGGATTCAAGTTCGCAACCTACACAGATGGAAGTGCATGCATGCAGGGTTGGCGGTGTCCATGGCAGCACTACAAGTTTGCGCAGGCGCTGCAATTGAAGCTGGCCCCATGCTGTACCTAGGCATGCTGGCAGGCAGCGGCCATGTGCTATGGCAGGTGCACAGCGTGAAGCTGGATGACGCTGCGGACTGCCTCAGCAAGTTCAAGTCCAACGTTTACATGGGCGCACTGCCGATGGCTGGCATTGTGGCGGACCGGCTGCTGGCGGGCATGTGAGCTGTTGCTGTCATCGAGGGCCCGCTCTCAAGCAGCTGCCAACTGCCGTTGGTTTCCTGTGTGCCTGCGCAAACCCAAGAGCGCTACATGTAGCATGTTTCAGTGGTCAGCGACCTTGGTTTCATAACAGAGGTGCTGTTCATGTTTTGAGTTTGTGTTCAGAGACGTCTCGTCCAAGCTGCTTTACATCTGAGTGCCTGCCGCCACTCACTCTTTGTGCCAACCTGTTGAGCTGTGTCTGCTGTTCGATGTCAAAGTGACGTCGCTACTAGCGCACTGTAGCAGCACAAGTAGTCTGAAGCCCGAGGAGTGTCTGGAACAAGCTTAGATCGCAGAGGACGGAACCAGCTGCTTTTGCGTGGACGCAATGTGTGCACGAAGAGCCACTTGTTGATGGCGCGCTTTGAGCACGGGCAAGACATGACCAGAAAGGCACAAGGGTTTTCTTTACACAACACACAGCAGCACTTTCATCACCCTGAGGCACCGTGTTCAGGTGTCGGCATCCAAGACAGCTACAGAAGTTTTCAGCCAGGAGGCCAAAGGGGGCAATCCACGAGTGCGGCACCAACGGGGCACATGTCCCCGTGTTGCCCACTCCTCCTGCTGTTCGTCATCCCGCATCTAACAGTAGAGCTATGATCAGCACACCGCCCGCCTGCTGCCGCTGCACACGCATGGGCATCAGCGCCCCCCTAAGCTGCCCCTGCCACCACTGAGGCTGCCCCGCCCTCCACGGCCTCCTCTACCTGAGACCTTGGACACACCCCCCCTGGTAGATAAGCCACGTCCAGGGCTTCGCCCTCCAGGGCTGCGACCGCCAAAGCCACCCCTGCCACCACCTCTGGCGCCGCCTCTGGCACCGCCTCGACCCCCCCTAGCTCCACCACGGCCACCTCTGCCTGCACAGTGCATAAGCTCAACGACTCTGTCGCATTCGTACAAAGCGGACTGAAGGAATGGCATGCTACTCAACAGCATGTTGATGGTGGTCCATCAACGACAGCATGACCTGTGAATGAATGGTGAAAGAGGCTGATAACGGGGCTGAGATGGAACAAAACTAGCTGCGATTGGAAGTATGTGTATGTCCCCAGGTGCCACACAAGCGTGTGTGCATGCAGTAGTTGGGGGCACAGGCAGCACACCTCCTGCGCCGCCTCCGCTGCCTCCTCCAAGGAACCTCTCCAATGGTAGTAGCTTGTAGGGATCAATGTAGAACTTGTCCCCTGATTTGTAAGAAGCTGCTTGCACTCCCTCAGCCATCTTGACTGAAAACATCTGCACACAGCACCGCAGTCGCATCCGTGGCCCCTCTTTATACCTGCACTTACTTGAGTCGCATGCTGATTTGACATTGTTCAGCCCTCTGGCGATGTTTCAGCTGCCTCACAGGCGCAACTGTGAGGCAGAGGCACAAACCAAAAACGATACATGCTTGCACTTCCACCACCGAGTCAAACGGCACAGGCAACAAGAAAGAGAATACAACGCACAGATTCCTTAACCTTGCCAAAGATCTCCTCCACCTTGCCCACTTGTGATTTGTTCTCCAGAAAGATGGGTGCATTGAAGTATGGAACCTGCGGACGTATGAACCTGTGGACTCTTAAGAACAAACAATAATAAGTACAATGATCAAGCCTCAGCTTGAATTCATGAAGCGCGCTGCCAGCTTTGCTTAACAGCACGCATGATTCGTGCAGGGTCAGATACAGGAATGGCTCGTGGACGCAGCTCTGAGACACTTTTTTTGCTGTACACATACCCTACAAGAGTCGTATGCTTTTCTGCACAGTGAAAGCAGCCAGTGGCTCTACAAATTCGGTGAGCACTGAGGCATGGAGTGCCACACCTTTTCGTTGGTCAATTTGACCACCGCTTCGCCCTCGCACTCATGGCGGAAAGTGCCAACCTCTACAACCTCTGCTGGTGGTCCTTCGTCGCGCTGAAAGCCTCTACCTCCTCCGCGACCCCCCCGGCCACCTCTGCCTCCGAAGCTGCCCCTTCCCCCCCCTCGACCTCTGAAAGACATGGAAGGCGAAAAAAATCAAATATTAATGATACCTCCACGAGAAAACCTACCGCTACGACACAGGGGAGATTTTGTCGATGGCACGCCGCACAGTGTTGCTCACTCCGGCAAGAGCTTTCCTCAGACAATAGCCATGAGCTCTGCACTACACTAATTTCCCACCAGCAAATGAATAGGTTGCTGTGCGCCTTTCTGTACGGCACTATAGCCAGTGTTCGCATGCGGCTGAGGCATGCGCATGGATTGTCAGGATGCATTGCAGATCATGTTGCATGCCAAGGTATGAACTCCGACTGTATGGCCACTTCAAGTGTTCAAATCGCAATTACTTGCACACTGTAAGACGCTATTTGTTTGCGTGTGCGATAGACAAGTTACCCCGGAGCGGCTGGCGTTGACGCATAATTCTGAGGCCTTAAAAGGCTTGAAGCGCATGAGCGCACGAAAAGAGAACATAGTGGAGTCGGATGACGATTCCGATGTCTGTGAAGACGATTCCAGCCAGGCCCACAGCCTCAACATCCTTCAGGTGATTGGAGAAGGGGCCTATGGTACAGTATACAGAGCGATATGGCATGGGCAGCTTATAGCTGTGAAAGTCATAGAACACGATGAACGGGCGCGGAAAGCGGGCAAGGGCATAATTCATGCTGGCGAGTCCTTCTGCCCGTATGACAGAGAGGATGGTGCTCCAGAGGACACAGTAGGTGAGTCCCAGAACTGAAAGACCTCGTGGATGGGACGGCTCGCACAGCCCTGCTGTAAGTCTTTAGGATGTGTGCAGTTGAGGACGGACAGGAAGTAAACAATTCCCTGACCGAAGGGGCCCTGTCGAGCATCATGAATCATCCAAACATCGTACGCACCCTAGGATATGAAGCACGGCACAAGCGGGGCACTGCAGAGGGGGGCACACATCAGATCCGCCTGTTGATGGAATTCTGCGACAGAGGGTCATTAGACAAAGCAGTTGCAGCTGGGTGCTTTCATGAGGACTATGATGGCATTCTCAAGGTGATCAGCAAGCCTCTGCCTTATACTGCAACACACCTCAGCCTGGCCTGGCTACAACCACCTACCCTGAGCGTGGCAGGCCCCGCAGGGATTTTCCAACACTCGAAACCGTGTCTCTTTTGGAACGCGGGGACAGGGCCCTTTTTTCCAGCCACAATTATCAACTTGCAGTTGATCACATGCAGCCTTCTTTTGCATCTGACTGCGGCACAAGTTGATCTGTGCTGTGGGCCCCTGAAGCCACAAATCTTACGCAGTTCTGGCAGATATTTGTTCTATCTATCGGTACTACCCAAAGATACTCAGACAACGACATGGTTCTAGATCTTGCAGCCATGGCTGCCTCTCCGTATGGCTTGCGAGGCTGACTGTCCAGCGCGCATGGCATCAGAGCAACGTGCAGTGAACAAGGGTAGATCTTGCGAAGGGTATGCTGCAAAGGGGTGTGTGAGGCGGGGGTGCTTGTGCAGGTGAACATGCATCACCTGCTGAAGACTCTGATAGAGACTGCGTACGCAATGAAGCATCTGCACAACACGTACATTCTGCACCGGGACCTAAAGATCCAGAACATTCTGCTCAAGTCTTCAAACCGTGACACGCGGGGTTTCACCGTGAAGGTCTCAGACTTTGGCCTTGCAAAGGTGTGGGATGGCCGAGCTGGCACCAGTCCCACTGAGGCACAGAAGTACGCAGGTGCTGCATGCAGCCTTGTTGCCGGTCACACGCCTGAGTGCTGCTCGTTGTTGCTGCACTGCCCAGGTGTCACACTGTGTGCAGTCTGTTGCTTTCTGCCTGCGTGCGGACGGTGCTGTGTGAGTGGGGGGATGCTGGTGCTCAGGAACATGAAAGTGGCTGGACACAGAACACCAAGCTCCTTCACAGGGCAGACATGTGCATTCGCTGCACCATGATTGTGAGTGCTGGAAATTCATGGCATCACTTGTGGGCCCTGCCCTCGATCCCCTACTCGTGGGAAGCGTGCATCGCTGCTGGCTGTTTGGGCACCTCACCTTGGGTGGAGACTGTCCGGGTTGCGAGCCTGAGCATTCAATGCATTGCGCGCGTGTGCATTTCTGCTGGCTGTTGTAGGTGCATTGCGCGGCCGGGCGCTGCAAAGGCACGGACGGCACACAGCCACATCATGTGGGCGCTGATGTGGGCGAGACTCGCTCCTGGGCTTCATCCCCTCAATTGCTGCAGGTACAGTGACGCACATGGCTCCTGAGCTGATAGAGCGAGGGGAGGTGTCCACCAAGTGCGACGTGTACGCTTTCGGGATCTTCATGTGGGAGTGCTACACGCGGCTGGCCCCATACAAGGGCCTCAAGCCCCCTCAAATAGTGCTGGGAGTTGTATCTGAAAAGCTAAGACCAGCTTTCTCTGAGAGGACGCCTAGAGGGTACCAGGCACGCCCCACGAGCAACGCACCTTGTCTTTGAAGAAATGTTACAAGCATGAGAATCATGTCCGTGTGAAGGGTCGTTTCCCACCAGAGAGGAGATAGCCTGGCTAGCTGTGTTGATAGTAGATGCTCTACATTTGCATAACTCCAGCATGACAGTGCCTCATGCAGGATCTTGCAAGATGGTGCTGGTCTCATGATCCGCACCAGCGCCCCAACTTTTCTCAGATCGCCAAGTTCCTATTGTTGCTACTTGCAGAGGAGGATGGGAGGCCTGTTTGACGAGTCACGGCGTGGATCAGACCTATCAGACCAGTGGTTGCGATCTTGGTGTTTGGTTTAGGTAGTGATGTGTGTGACACTATGCGTGTGACCGATTCATCTACAACTTTCTGAACAACAAACTTTTATGTAGCACAGCAGTGAATTACACATTGTTCTTTCGATTCGTGCATAATGCAATCCTACTCTGCAATCCTAATATAAGTCTCCGTAGTCATTGTGCCTGCTCTAGCAGCCTGACAGGTGCAAGATGAAGCGTTCTTCACACTAAGCGCCGCCACCATGGATGTAATTTTACTATGAGTGCTATGAATGCTATGGTACACAAGAGGCACACTGCACGTGTCCAACATCAGGAATCTGCCTGCTCACACACGCGGCGTTTGGTTGCCTCAAGCCACGTATTAGGGGCATCTGCTATGCCCAAGCTCTGCAGAAGCAGCCGAATATGCTTGCAGTCGTGCTTTCGGATTCTACAGTCAACACACTGGCACTTGCGTTTGCTGTCTGTCAGCTCAACTCTGTAGTGCTTGCCTGCAAAGCAGGACAATCATTCGAAGCTCCTTAGCAACGGGGATGGTTGCTGTATATTCGCCTTCAATATGGGGCAATGTTCAGAGTGTGTTCCTTCGCCGAAGAGTGAGGGGCACCAACAACAAGTCATCAAGGATCACGCCAACCGCGAAGCCAACAATGACTTAGCCCAACTGAATTGCACTAGAAAGAACTAATTTCCCTGCCATTCCAGATTATGTATCGCATAATAACGGCATTAAACCTAGATGGTTGTAGCATTCGCACCTGTGGAGCCCACAACCATGAAAGTTGCCTGCTCATCCGTCAAATCGATCAAGCCTCCCATCTCCAATTCTTGGAGCTTCTTCTCCTCTGTTTGTATCTTTTGCACCTGGAGCTGAACCAGCTCAGCAAGGGTGTACTCTCTGATAGAATTGCTGGACTTCGGTCGTCCAAGGCAGTTCTCGAGATGGTTGGCATGGCCCTTTGTGACGACCCTCGCACACTTCGGACAGGTGCCTGGAAACCAAAATAATGTCTTGAGAGCCATCAAATAAACAGCTGGTCTGGCACAAATAAAATAGTAGGCTCACAGTGACGATGTGCATACCATCAATCTTGAACTTCGCCAGTTCAAGCGCTTCAGCTGAAAATTCATCATCTTCCGGATCATTTTCAGCGTCTTCATCTGAAATTAAGCTGACAGTCGGGTTAGTTTTGGGGGGTAAATGATAAGTCTAGTGAGCTGCTTGCATTCTTCGCTTGCTTGAGCAGGTTGGTGAAGCATCGACTGTGATTGTGCGCATTTATACAGACATCCCAGCACACTACAGAGCAATAAATCGGGCACCTTGCGTTCTGCGACGTTTTGAGCGTCGCACTCTGCCCGCTGGGGGGGTGGGCTGCTTCTCACGTTTTTTTTTCTGCTTCTGTCTGCAGCCACGCCTGCCTTCAGTGTTTCAGCGCCGTCATACACGGTTCACAGCACATACACATTATGACCCTTTATAAACCTTTCTGACTGAATTAGCTCGTACTTGGGTGCTGGGAGAGACTCCGTCAAATCTTGAACAGCAGCTGTCACGCCAAGCGCCAGAAGTCTTGCCCTGTTCCGTGAAATCCTGCAAAACAAACGTTTGAAATAGCATGTGCTTGTGTGGTACTCCACATAACTTGCTCTCTATGTGCGAAATGATGTACGCTTGAAACATACACTAGCAAGCGAGCTTGCTCGTAGTCCGTTGTCATGATGCACTCCACCGCAAACACGTAGTTCAAACACACAACGCTGTGTACTGCTCAGTCAAGACGTCGTCGGGTGGGGTAGAGTAGCTCAGTTATTGTACGCAACAAGTGACAGGTCGGATCACAAACAACTGTGGCACTGCAGCGCCGAATGTCACATGCCAACGTTGAGACGCAGGAACTTTTTGGGACGCGTTCAAATTGCGCACTCAACCCGCGGATCCACCCGCGTGTCCTCCTTCCTCTCCTCAATTTCGGGAGCATTTCAAGATTCGTGGCCACAGGGAGATTGGCCAATGAACAAAGGAAGACAAACGCACGTGTAAATTCCGGTGTAAAAAAGACAAACGTCTCCCAAACAAGCGGAGAACCCGTACAAGAAAATGGGCATATTTGATACTGTGGGTAAATGGCCCCAACCAACAGCCTTGCTCAACCAAGCCCATGCTTCATTTCGGCGTGTCTGAACCTGCTAGTCTACACACCACAGTGCTGTTTCACAACACTTGGCAAAACTTCCCTAAGAATCTGGACACAGGCACAGAATGTCACAAGTACCATTCCAGGTCCTCAGGCTCCTTGGGCTTCTCTTCCTCTGGCTTCATGGCTGCGGTGAGCTTCGCATACAGTGGCCCAGGGGACACACGAGTGAACAGATCTTCCAAAGCGCTGTTCTCCACCGCCTGGACACGAAGCTCACGAAGCTGCTACATGTGCACAGAGCAACTTCAAGCATGCAGTGCAGCAACCATGGCAGCTGGGGCAGAACATCGCACCTTGTCAACATCTATAGCGTCAGACGGCTTAGACCGCTTGGCAATGCTGTACAGGAGCACTCCAGAGAGTGCCAGTGCAGTACCCGCGATGTTTGCACCGCTTGCTGCGGTCTGGAAGAAAAGTATAGACGCTGCGATGACCACCTGCGCACATGGCTGACTGTCGCTGTAATGCAGGACACCGCTGCATGTGGTAGGGTGTGCATGTGGTGTAATCGGCACTAAAAGCAACCGCTGTTAGCGCTGATTTATCGGCCTGGACCAAAATACTTGTTGTTTTGAGCGGAGGTCGCCCCGGATAATAATGAAATGTTCTATGCACGCCCCCCTAAAATTACATTTCGCCGAAATAGTTACTGTTTCCCAATTCCTTGAAACAACCCTGGAATGTGGCACTCAGAATGGGCATTACTGCAAAATGCATTAATTCACTTGCACATCCATTTACAACATGGGTATGGCAGCATATGAATAGTTCAGGACAGACGTGACAGTGACACATAGATCTCCGGGCTGCACTGCAACATGATGGTGTTGAGGCACAGATCAACATTACAGAAACTTGTCCAGTTTGAAGGTTCGTGTCTGTGACAACAGAGTGGTTGAACATCATCTCAGTATCAAACAAAGGTGCTGCTTGCAGTGGATGCAGCTTGCCGGGGCGCACCACTCGCTTGACACAATTCCCGACAGAGTGCGTTACAGGGGTGACCTTCTGTAGGATCAGGAAAGAAGCCAGCACGTCACCAAACCTACACAGACCTGAAACTCAGAAACATGAGCAGATATGCAGCAGAATCTTGAACGGACATCGAAGCCGGCAAACGATAACAGCAGGATGCAAACTGGATGTCATGACAGGATGTTACCAGCCAATTCTCGCAGTGTATATACCTTGAGGTTATGCGCAGGATATCAGGCTCAAGCTGAATTGCAGTACGTAACGTAGATGGAGTAGTTTCTCAGGAGCACACCGACACACTCCTGCAGCTAGAGTCTTCAGCCACACAGCCTCTGACATCCATGATTGGATACCATCAGGATGTGCTAGTGCTGACGGTAGCTCCGTAAGCAGCAAGGGCGTCATCAGCACACATGCTCCTATGGACATCAAGGAGAAGATATTCACTTCATCCAAGCGTGCTAGCTCATTCCCACCTTCGAGAGAATCATACGAAGCTCTAAACATTGCCTTTTTACTCAACACATTCCGTGTTTGAAAGGCCAAGTTTGAAAGCATGGCAGCATTGAAGCCAGCCCAGTTGAATGAGATATCGGTTGCTGAAGCTACTACAACACCAGCAACGACTGGCAAGAGGGAAAAAAGCACTCTCTTTGCAGGCTTGGCCCCCATTAGCACCCAAGAGATAGCCACAGTGAAGAAAGGCTCCATTGACTTGATGGTGTGGGTTAGCGAGACTGCCACAGCACCCAGACTGGCATTGGTTGTGTAGAAGCCCACCAGATGAAGCACTGACAGTGGGAAAATGATATCTATGATCCGAGGTGTGATATCTGGGGCCCGTTTCACTTTGCACAGCCACAGCCCTACCGCTAGCACAGAGCTCACAACAAGATGTACCCATGTGCACATCAGTGGATGGGGAAATACCGACAGTACCTGCTTGTTGAATATATTGAAGTAAATGTTGGACCCATACCACATAAGAAAAAGACCGGCCACTACGAGCAAATCTAGCGCCTTATTCTTCACTCCAACAGAAGACTGCTCCGCCTCTGCAGCCACTGCCCTGCCGCGGCGTGCAGAGGCAGAGGCAGATGTCCTGCTATCCCAGACTACATGATTCCAGTTATGCGTTGTGCATGTTGGGATCGCTGTGCTTGGTCGGTAGGAAGCACATTGCGGGGCCGACAGTGCCCTTCGTGTGCCATGCTGCAAGAAGTGCCGGATCTGCAACATCGCCGCGCAGCAACGACGCCCGGAATCCTAAAACTCAACTAATGTACCAACGTGTTCCTCAGAAATGGCGTACAGACCGTCGTTACGGGTGCCAGTGCAAGGTCAAGTGTCAACCCAACATGTCCAGATGCGGCAGTTCTAGTATGTAGTGGAGCTGGCGGCCACAGCCTGGCTACAGGTAAGATGCAAATATAAAGACAAGCGGTTTAACACTTACGTAGTTGACGTGGTGAGCAGGTGACGTCGACCGCTTCCACCGCAAGTCAACACAACAGATGCGACCAACATATATACCACTGGGCACCCCAGTAACAGCGAAGAGAGAATCTAAGTATATTATTCTGCAGTTGCGTCCATGCATGCTTTCTTCCTGCCACGGTCCCTCCCCGTGCCTGACAACCGTGTGTTGTGCACATGTTGTGTGCACATATTCACATGTTGCAAAATTGTATGTAAGCCAAGCACCAAACCATGCACATGCTGCACCAAATGCTACACGCCAACCCCCATCGAGGTCGTTTACAAACTTCTTTTTATTTCAGCCCGCTCTACTCATGGTGTTTGTTTCTTGCCTATCCGCTATACGGAGGGAACTGACGGTGTTGGTGTTTCTCTGATTGCATAACCTTACCAGTTCCATGCCCGAGACCCTCAAATTCGCAATGTTGACGTAAGCCAGCAATAGCTGAGGCAAAAACTAACTTAACACCCAGTCTACAGACATTGACGGCGCACGAGCCTTTGTCAGGAATGCGCTGGCCTGTGCCGCGCCCTCAAGCACAGTTCTGAATCAGGAATGATTCTGCAACCAATAGGCAATCCCGGAGAGTTATGTAACCAATTCAGGTGAGAATATCTAATGATTCAAAGGTTCAGAACCTTCCTGATTGCCACAGCCACCCCCCCCTCATCGTTGGAGGGCACGGTGAAGGAGGCGGTGCGCTTGACCTCCTCACTCGCGTTGCCCATAGCTGCTGACACCTGCACACATAGCCCCATCATCAGGTTCAAGCCATCTCGGGCAGGCGCATGTCACAGCTGTGCACAGCCGACAGTGTAACATGCCCATGCACTTGTCACAAACAGCACATGCATGGACGAGCAAAACACCAATCGCCCCACCACTGAAAACCTGCTGCTCGGTATGTTTAATGTGCACCCTGGCACTCTGGACTGTTTTGCAGCTGCGGTGAGCGGGCAGAAGCTTGAGCATACCCCAGCAAGCTTGAGCATCTCGATGTCATTCTCCGCGTCGCCCATTGCCAACACATTCTCAGGCGCGATTCCCAGTCTCTCCAGCACCACCTGCACACCTGCAGCCTTGCTGGCGCCGTACGGCAGCACCTCGAGCATGCCGGACAGTGCGGTGGTGATGGCGGCGCGGCCCCCCAGCAACTCCTCCACCTCAGGCCTGCACTCCTGCACCCCACAGCTGCACATTGCCACCGCTTGCGTGCTCCGCTCATTAGGCAGAAGCGAGAGAAGCGAGCGCGCAACCTGGCACAGCACCACTGCGCAAGGGCTTGCTCTGCCCAACCACAGGTACAAGTGTACATTGCATGTCACAGGGACTCTAATAGCGTGCAGGGCTATGCAATCTTCTGGAAATTCTGCGTTGGAAAGCACTCAGCAGGGCTGCCTGGCAGGGGTGGTGTGCGATGCATGCAGCGGGCCCCCCATCTGGGCACACTCTGCAGCCGTGCAGCATTCATGGCCCACAACACTGCTACGACTGCCACAGCACGTGAGGGCAGGGACGTGCGCGCGGAAGGGCCCGCACCTGCACCATCTCTGGCGCGCCCATGAAGAGGCACTTGTGCGTGCGCGGGGCCCCCTCCCCCAGCAGCGCCTCCCTCAGATCCCCCACACCTACAGCACACCATAGTAACAGATAGCCTCAAAGCAAGCAGGTATTCAACGGAGAAGATTTCCAGGCCACTGGCCACATGCAATCACATACGAGAACCCCCTCGTATGTGCCCTCTTCTTGCACAACCCCCTGACTCTGCACTTGTCGGCAACGACGCCCCCCTTTCAAAATCACACCTTCTGGCGTAGGCTCACGATAGAACAGCAGCCTGTCAGTGTGCTCATCTGTGTGTGCTGCCAGGATGCGCTCCCCGCAGTATGCAGCCAGGGTCAGGCTGCGCTGCTCCGCAAGAGCAACACACTGCGCCACCACTTCAGGCTCCAGCCACTTTTCGTACAGGATGCTTCCATCCACGTTGTGCACTAGGAGGCCTTGCATGAACACTCCGGGCAGAGGGGGCAGCTTCGGAAGCATCTCCTCACTCCAGGGCCCTCTTGCTTTTCCTGTTGCAACCATCGTCTGTAGCACGCACCAGTGTCTCGAGCACATGAAGCTAGGTGTATTGCATGAGCAGCTTGTATGCAGCAAGCCACTGTGGGTGGCTTGGAGTGTTGTGCCATGAGGGGCAACTGGGAGGCATCACACCGGCACGCCCATCTCGTTCGCTGCAGTGATTGCGTCCTGCACGGGTTCAAGCAGCTGCTGCTTGCTGTTGAGCAGCGTGCCATCTACATCTGTACAGATGAGCTTGATTTCGTTGGCAGAGGCCTGCACCATCAGCAGCAATCAGCAACATCAGACGTAGACAGTGATTGCATGAGTCTTTACTGCAGGCAAGGGCATCAGGTAGCTCGTGCTGATGCCGACTGATGCGAAGTCTGCGAATCTGGTCGTGCTAGCTGATCATGTGCCAGGCATCAGGCATCGTGTTCTGTGCATTGCGCTTGTAAATTCTCACCTGACATGTCACGACAGATTCTGTTGGATGCTGTTTCGTGCGGCCTCTAGCTTGAATATGGCAGCACCAGGACGCCCTGGACGCCAGCGCCTGCCTTCCTGCCATGCCTGTACTTGCCTCACACGCGGCGCTGCAATTGCCGATCGCAATGCCCCGAGACGCTTCAAGTAAAATTCCTAAACAGGTGTGGCCTGTTCCGTTCACCACCAGGGGACCAAGTACATAACACGAGTGCAGCGCATCAATGAACTTGTTTAGGTCTGTTTGAATGCATGCTTTCAAGTGATACATGGCGAGATTCTTGCCCAGCCGTGATGAGGGGCAAAACAAATCATCGAGCAGCCTTCCAAATTGTTTTTTCTTCAGGGTTCCTGTACATGCTGGGGATGGCGTCGCTATCGGGTGGTCCGGCCGCTACATAGGGATCCGCAACAAACCAACCCAGAGCCCTGCCGTACCGGACCTGGGAACTGCCTTGCATATTGAGTGATACACAGGGTGGGATGTGGGAGAAGGACAAAGTGCGCTCGACGGTGTAATGCGCGGCCATGTATAGAATATAGTTTCTGCAACAAAAGATGGCTAGAGGGGTGTTCAGCCCGACGACAAGCGCTGTCGCCACTTTGGTTGCGCTTGTAGGGCGATAGCTTCAGGCACTGGTCTTTGGCATGCAGGACGTTGCGTTACACACATGCCACCGCAAGGGCTATAAGCGGCAGCCTGCCACGGCTCCTCTTACTGGCATCTGAGGTGGTTGCTCCTGCAACAATACATGCATGTAGGTTGCTGCGCCTGGGCACTGAATCTAGAGGTGGCTGGGAGTGGTGCAGCCGCAACGGGCATGCATGTGCGCAGGCGTGCAAGCTGCCTGCCTGTGGGGCATGCGTGCGCGGGCAGGGTGGCGAGACTTTGTGTGGCCAGGCGCCTGCAATCTCCACACCCGACGAGTGAGCATACATAACGGCCAGCTTTCCACCCTGAGGTCCGACCGAAGCTGCAGATATCCTGATAGGGTGAAGGTATTTGAGATGAGGGCTGCCATCGGTGTTTGTGCTGTGCGGTCCTTCGTTGATGCATGCATGCCGGGATAGACTCTTTGATGCAATCCCTGCGCACAGAATGTCATGCCACTATCACGAGCTAACCCTCCAAGATGCCATTGTCACGCGGTCCCGCTGAGCCACGAGCTTGGGCTGGCTGCCCTCAAGTGCTACCCAAAGAGACGGCAGTGCTCAATGCCCATGTGCAAGGGCGAGACTGGAATCTTTAACCATTGAGAGCGAGCAGATGAGGAATGCGATTAGTTTTGATCCAGGATTGTCGCAATGTGGAGGCCTGCGTGAAGCTGGAGGTTCTTAGTCTCCAGCTTGGTTGAACTTGGTTGGTTTCTTCAGCAATGCATGGGCGCTGTCCTGAACTGAACTGCACTGCAGTGTACTGTGGCCTGGAGCTTGACACGCAGTGTGTCTTCTTCACACGTACATAGGAGAAAGTTTCTGGTTCGAGTCACCCTACCTCCTGACAAAGTGGTGAATACTACAGCCTAGGCTAGGGTAGCCGGACAACGTGGCTACAAGCACCACTTTGCCACCAAAACACACTCACGCGTTGAGATCGTGCCTGAACGTAATTCACGCCTCAATCCGACGATGTGCAACATTTTGACTTGTGGCGCATATCTGATCAATCCTGTGTGCTGAAAGTGTTCTGAGCTGCTTGGACTTCTGTGACAGCAGTCATCCACGCTCGAAAGCACACGATCTCTTAAAGGCAAGGGCATTGACAGCTTGTGTACCCACAATTCACTATGGTGGACTATGAGGATCCATCGGAACCGATGGAATCATCGGATCGGCCAGCAAAGACCACAAGAATGAAGTCCACTGTACATACAGCTCAAGGGCGTAATATCAAGGTAAGCATCACGATATGCTGTTTGTGATTGTTAGTACTGTCGACCGGGCAAAGAATGTATAGAAACGCCGTCAATCTGCTTAGCTGGTTTGAGCCTGCCACAGGGCCGAGGACAGAACCAGGGAAATGATCGTATGGTCGGAGACTTCGAGCGGCTCGAAGACGGAGGTCATCACGAAGATTCTGTAGCTCAGAAATGTGCGCTGATCACCCGTGCTTCGTTATGTACATGCCATGCTTGCCATTCCCCAGTCCTGTGAAGGAATTCGTCTGCTGCAGCTGTTGATGGATGGGTGGTGTTCTGCACTAATTTGCACGAAGAAGCAACCACAGAAGATCTGCAAGAAGTATTCTGTGAGTTTGGAGAGGTTCGCAACTCGTGGATGAACTTGGACAGGCAAACGGGGTATGTCAAGGTGAGTAATGGGCTGCTATCGCTCTTTCGGTCGAACACATGTCATCCTGAAAGGTAAATTCTTCCATTTAGAGTTTTTTTCATCTCTCAGTGCGCAATATTAGTGTACAGGGGTATGCTCTGATCGAGTACCGAACCAGAGAGGAAGCCGAGGCAGCAATACAAGCTCTGGACGGGACAAAGTTTTTGGATCGTACTATCCGGGTGTCGTGGGCGTTTATGAAACCTCCAACTAGGGGCGGGGGGCGCAGGAGGTGAGATTGAATGCAACATTCACCATTATTGAACATCATTGATATGAGGCAAAAAAATGTAAGTGTAGAAAATCTGCTGTGTGTTACTCGCTCACAATAGGCTCATCTTCCTGCGTCTGTGTAGATAGCTGGCCTTGGCCTACCAGCTTGCACCCGAGCTGTTTACGTTCAAGGCACAGGGCCTACACCATGTCATAACCACCAGCCCCGCTGCCCCCTCCTGCAACCATGCGTTGCATTGGATCGTCTGCTCTCCCTCGGTGCCTCCGGTAGGCCTCCATTTCTTCAGCAGAAACAGATGTGCTGTCACCCGCCAGGCCATGATATCCCTCCCCACTGGTGGCGCCGGCTGCAGCACCTTTATCCTGCTCCCTCAGCTTCAGGAGCGCAGCTTGCACCTTACTTTCGTCGAGCTCCACATCCTTGTCGCCCTCCAGACCCCACGTTGTCCCCGCATTCCCTGGCGCCAAACGCTGACCTGCAGAACATCCTGCCTTGTATATCTGCAGGATCATCAGCCCAACAAAATGTGCGCAGCTGCAGTGTCCACAGGCTGTGATTCAAATGAACTCAGAAAATGCAATACGATGCACGTCTCCGGGTACATCTATACCAGTCCAGTGCACATGTATGATGATGGCCCTGGCAGGCACTGATGGACAGCACTGGACACAGAAGCAGGCTGTGAGGGGATGGAGCCGCACTGGAATCTCTCAAACCATTCGAAGCTGGGTCAGAGCTGCCATCTGCTATCCTCTCTGCTGCCCCCCCTGCCTTGTCCTGCTCCCCAGAAGCCTCTGCGGCCTCCATGCGCCTGCCCTGTTGCTGCTGCGCCACCTGCTCCACACGGTCCCCCATGCAGAGCGAGTTCTTGAGATGCGACTTGCAGCATGCATAACCCCACCTGCCATCAGCCCAGAACGAGCCCCAGACGGAGGAGTGGTTGCCTGGGAAAACATCTTCATCGTACCGGCTGCGCACCACTGCCTCCTGCCCCTTGATCACCGAGCCCCTGCACACATCGCCAGGCTTGTACCAACCCTACATAGCCCGAATCGCCACCCTGCACCACACAGCCCCGTCCAGGCACCGGAGTGGATAACTGCAAACGCGCAAGGGTTCAGACGAAGGGTTCGTCTGAAGCAGCCTTTGCCACCGCACCATCGCTCAGCAGCACGTTAGAGGGGGCATCACGAGGTCAATATGGCTGCAGGGAAGCAGCGGTGATGTGCAGCACAGGTGACGCTGGCCTGGGTGACGGTGCCGAAGCGCAACAGACGGCAGCAGCTGGCAGCATGCACAACCGGAGGAGGGGGCGCACTTGCGATCATACTCAATGTAGGCCTCACTCGAGGGCAGCAGCAGGTCCTCATCCACCTTACCGGCAGATGCGTTTCCATACTTGTCCAGAACGTTCTGCTGGTTGCGGCTGGCAAGCTTGGCCTTCTTCTCCTTGAAGGCAGCATGCGCGAGCAGCGCCTGCGTGGGAGCTGCCTGCGCACACACATCCACTGTCAAGCTCAGCACATGAACTCAGCCATGCAACTGCAACTGCAAGGACATCCGTCGGAAGCTGCCATCGTTGCTGATTGCAGGAGCCCACAGGAGGGCTTGCAGTGTGCACAGCACCATTGCGCACAGCAGCCCCCTCTTGATGCCGCAAGCCGCACTCTTTGATGCTGCAAGCCAAGACAACAGCAGGAGTATGTTCCATCTTCCAGGCAGAAACGGTGACCCTCTCAGGGCTCCCACAGCAGCAGAGCAGCGGGCTGCGGCGCCAGGCGAAACAGCGACCACGATGCAGCGCAGCAGCAACAGCCTCTACACCGAGAACAAAGGGCTGCTCCGAGCACACCTGCACATGCATGGAGGACCCTTTCTCGCCCTCCAGCACAGAGTGCTCAGTGAGCTGCCGCCAGTACTCAAAGTCACCAGTGCCGCGTGTGGCGTTGTCCCCGGCAAACGTCTTCTCGTGGGCAGCCTTTTCAGGCAGTGGGTCTGCCCTCATGCTTCGGCTCTTGGGGTCGTAGTGAGCAGAGATGGGGTCCAGATTGTGCAGGTACTTGGCTGTGTCTTCGCGCAGGCGCAGGTTACGCACGCTACCCGTTGCGCCCCCTCCTTCTGTACGTACACGCTTGTCTACCTTCGAGAACTCTGCCTGCTGCTCGTCCTGCAGCTTGTCCTCGTCTACCAGCGTGGCTTGCTCTGCAGGTGCTTCTTCAGCATATCTGCATGCCAGATTTGCTGTCGATCATATTGCATCAGGGATTGCATGCCTCGGGCAGCATGCTCTTGTGATACTCAAACCTGTCCAGGTGCTCGCTGCACAGGCAGCCCAGACGCGGAGGGCGAACCTTGCTTCAGCCTGTTCCTTGCGGAGAACCTCCTGTCGTGCGTTTATGATGCGCTCGTACCGCTCCATGACCTCCTTGTAGTCTTCTGGGTTGTATCCTTTGTAGTGGTCACGCTTGTGCGCCCAGTCTGTGAACTGGATATCCTCAATGACGTCATCACGAGCTAGATCCTCGTTCGTATGCTTCGCAAGCCTCTTTCTGGGCCGCTCCAGGCAATCCTTGGTTTTGTGAGTTGTTGCACCACAGCTGCACCCAAGGACTACTGGTGAGTACACCCTTTGCACTGCTTATTTCGCTAGCCGAACACGAAGCTCATGGTTCAAATTACAAGTGTTTGCTATTCAATGAAACATTCAGAGGTGAGGGAATACATACTTTTCGCAGGCTCCAGCCTTAAACTTGCGGTTTGCTTTCCCTTTGGCTCCGCGCGAGTACCATTTTTCTTCTCCTTTCTCCAGGCTATTCTTCCAGTTCTTCTGATGCTGGAGGGATGGCTTGTCCTGGTTCAGGTACCAGGGTGCTGTTGTCATATACTCTGCAGCAATCAGGAACAGCGTGCGTACAGTGCTTCAACAGTACTGTACTGATAGTTCAAGTGCCATTGAAAAACATAAAACCAGTAATTGGAACGGAAGCACGGAGATATGGAGAGGCGTACGTGGGATGTGTGGGTTGATGGCCTGGCCGGTCTGTGCATCAATTTCTGCAGGAGCCAGGCCGGCTTTTCGAGCCTCTTCTAGTTCCTTCGCCCTCTTCATTTCTTCCCTACTTTTGTGACGAACTGCTGAAGAAGCCATGGCGCCTACCTGCTCAGACAGGGCAAGAACCAGCAAAATTGTCCTGGAAATGCTTGAACGCGGGACCCACGGCAGCTTATCAGCAGAGCTCTGCCAATCAAGTACAGATCGGATCGGTGAAAGGGCGTGCGTACGTGCACGTTTAACGAGATGGCCACTGGTGCATGCAAGGGAGTGGCGGGAGTGCAGCTGCATGCAGTGGAGCAATCGGCGCACCACATGAACTAATACTAACAGCGCTGTTGTCACCACCTCCATTTCGCACCACTAATACAAAGCAGTCACGCTTGTATTTTTATCGTCAGTAGTATTGATCGTTCATGCTTCTCAGCATCGCTGAGGCGTCGTTGCCTGCAACGCATTCTAGTACAGTGTAGATACTTCCAACCTATTTCTAGCGCTGTTGGATTGAAGGCACCATGTCTCTCTTAAGTGCTTTGCCAGCGCCGAAGCGCACGGGGCCGAAAGCCAAGAGCAGATGGGATGATGACGAACCTGCAGTGACTAGAGAGATGGACCAGCGGACTCTAATCGCACAGGTGTTACTTCGTACAATCTTGAAATGTGATGTGTGAAATCACCGCACAGATGCTGCGTAACGGTGACCTCCTGTTACTTTCACTTCTGCTAGTTGGCAGCCGGCGGGTTTCATTACACCGGACACTGAGCGACGCGCAAAGCCTCTCATTCTCGCTGTTCAGGATGTCAAGCCGGCTTCAGAACCTCCCAGGTCTGGGCATTGGGCATTGGTGCCTAAAGGGCCTGATGCCGCTTCCCATCCTCATCCAGACGCGGACGAGGCTGCAGAAACAGCCAAGTCCACCATGGAGGCTTTGAATGCAATCCTTACAAAGCGTTCGGCAGCGAACAACCCCAAGGCAATTGGTGAAACGGCTCGCCCTACCGGCCCACAGTACATCAAGTACACACCAAAGACTGTATCCAAGCAGCACAATTCTGGCGTGGATCACAGAATCATTCAGATGCAAGAGATGCCCAAGGATCCTCTCGAGCCACCGAAGTTCCGCCACCAGAAGCATTATCGTGTCATGACTGAAGAGCCTGTCCCATTAATGCACTCTCCTCCCAAAAAACTCACACGGGACGAGCAGGAGAAGTTCTCCATTCCTCCATGTGTCAGCGCATGGAAAAACAACAAGGTGTGAAGCACCGTGCACCGTCACACGGTTGGCCTTGAGTGTGTACACGCCAAGGATGCCAGACAACCCTCAGGCAGTTTCTCATCATGTCTGCATCTTGCACCGAGACATGCCTATGGCAGCATCGCCGTACAGATCGCAGTCGTATGTTACTACCAGCCCAAGGTAGAAAAATGCCAGGGTCGCAGTTGAAACACATGGAACCTGTGTGAAACATGCAGGGTTACACAATCCCATTGGACAAGCGTCTGGCGGCAGATGGCAGGGGTCTCCAGGAGGTCACGCTGAACAAGAAGCACATGGACATGTCTCTAGCGCTGGCAGGCGCAGAGGATGCAGCGCGGCGTGAGACGGAGCTGCAGGCCCGCCTGCAGAGTGAGATGAAGCAGCGTGAGAAGCAGCGCAAGGAAGAGCACTTGCGCAAGCTTGCAGCGTCAGCCCGAGCTGGCGCGCCAGCAGACACCAGATCGCTTGCTTCTCGTCTGGAAGAAGAGGGAGGCATAGATGAAGGCGCTGCAGGTGTGCCGCTCACGCCCTCCGTCCCCGTTGTAAGCCCACGCCTGCCCCCCAGCTTGCCCAGCCGAAGTCCGGGGGTAGCGTGGGATCTGTCGCATGTTGAAGTGTGCCCTTCCCAAGGGTTATGGTGCAAGGACCTCGAGGATCTGTTAGGTGCCCTGTTGTTTGCGTGCTGACAGTGGGTTGGGATTGTAGGTGGGCCATCAGACCTGCCACCTCCTCCACCGGTCAGCGGTGGGGACCACCGTGCAGGCTCTGGCAGAGCGGACAGCTTGCCACCACCTCCCCCACAGCACAGTGGGCGTGATGGTGGTGGTGCTCGTGGCGAGAGCAGGCAGGAGGCTGCTGAGCGCCGCGAGCGTGAGAGCGTCCGCCAGGACCGCAGGCGGGAACGCGAGCGTGAGCTGCGGCTCGCAGAGAAGGGTAAGTATTCACGGGGCAGCGCACTCACTCGTGACAGAGACCGTGATGTCAGTGAGAAGATCGCGCTGGGGCAGGCTGCAGTGCGTGCGAATGAGGTGCAGTATGACTCTCGCCTGTTCAACCGCGAGGGCGGCCTTGGAAGTGGCTTCAGGGGGGATGACAACACTGCAGTCTACGATAAGCCTCTGTTTGCGGACCGTAGTGCGATGGGCATGTACCGGGCGAGGGACAGGATGGATGATGAAGTGTACGGTGGGGGCCGCGGAGGGGAGGTAGATACTCAGCGGTTCAGGCCAGACAAAGGCTTTGCAGGCACTGATGCTGGGGCTGTGGAGCGCGATGGGCCGGTGCAGTTTGAGAAGCGGGCTGATGAGGAAGCAGATCCCTTTGGTATTGATGATTTCTTGGGTCGTAAGTAGAGTCTGTGAATAAGAGGTTGTTGTGCTCAGGATGTGCTCAGGCCGTTGTAACATGCAACGTGTCAGTAACGAGCGCTGCTGACGAGTAGTGTGTTTAGTGAGCGACAGGGGTGGGCGATGGTTATGATGTGCAGCAGTTGCAGAAATTCGTCCGAGCATGCGTGCGAAGCGAACAGCTCAGAAGCCTGCTGTTCGGAGACACTGTCTGCATGTGCCATGGCAGCATGCGTGCCTGTGGGGCTCCATGCCCTCACACAGTGTATTTGTATGTGATACATGGGATGTTCAACACAGGGTTCATTATACGACACGAGTACGCACAACAAAATTATATACAAGAGCATCGGCACGCCACAGTGCTAGAAGCACGCATTCTTTGCGGGGATAGCGAAGCAGAGTGCACTACAAGGTCATATTAGTGTTGATAGTGATGCAACGGTTCATATCTCCTTTTTACATTGTGAATGTGTGTGTCTGCGCGTTGTACTTCTTTCCACGGTACTGGTACGCAAGTCACGAATATCCGAGCTCGCAGGGAGCCGAATTTTGGGTCAGAGTGCGACCTATTATTCATATCGACTGCAAATATGTGTCTGATTTTGTCAACAGCCTGTCTAGGTGAGACACGAGGGTGAGTGTGCAGGAACGTCAAGCGTTTGGCCTCCTGTCACTTTCACTTGCTTTCAAGGTACAGACGCTTCATAAAACCTCTTCATGGTGGCATCTAAACGATGCTGCCTGTTTAAATCCTGTGGAGTGCAGTCCTGGCCTAGTGCCAAACCATCTCCTCCTTGTGCAGGCGTTCCGCAGGCAGTCATGGGACGAGTGGATCTTGAACACTTTCCTCTACACCAAGGTGCCTGTTAGATGTTCTATCGTATTCGTGTGTGTGTGTGTGTGTGTGTGAGTGTGTGTGTGTGTGTGTGTGTGTGTGTGTGTGTGTGTGTGTGTGTGTGTGTG
>JAUMHD010012978.1:0-63213 GCA_032359135.1 Ulvella scutata
CCACAGCCCATCCCTTCCGCTAGCAAATAGCAATGCACCACCCACCAGCGGCTACTGTTTGCACCCGGCGCGCCCCCCCCCCCCCCCCCCTCCCCTGACTGCCACATCCGTCCTCGCAGCGCTCCCGCACGGCGTCCCTCTTCACAAGGCAGCCCCTCGGCCTCCTGCCCCTACCGCCGGCACCCGCGGCCAACACACCCCCTCCATCTACCCCCCCCCTTCACATGCCCCTGTCTACAGCATGTTGCGGGTCCCTCCCCGCCGTCCCTCTCTCCCCGCTCCTGCCGGCCCCCCATTCCTTCAGCGCCTCGCTTCCGCTCGGCCGCTCTCCCAACACCTGCGTCCCTGGCTTCCCGGCCCAAGCCTCGCTCCGCCAGCCTCCTCGCCGGCTTCTGGCTCCATGTCCCTTTCCCCTCCCGCCTCCTATGGTCGCTTGGTTACCCTGCTGTGGTCTGTCCTGGTAATACCTTGCGAGCACCGCCCCTGGTGCTGCCACGCCGGCTGCGATCCCTCGCCTTCCACCCCCGAACGGCCTTGGGCCGTTCCGATTTTGCAGTGCTGTCCACCCGCCATGCTGCTGACGTGTGGCGTTTGTGTGTAGGTTGTGTCGCCAGAATCTCGAAACACAGAAAACCTTTATCACGGCGGCGTGATGAAGTGATACCACTTATCACAGAAAACCCACATCATGGGTGATTTATCACGTTTGTCGCTCATCACGCATGATTGCACATCCTTGACCTAGAGTACCATCTGAGTCAATTTTTGCTCTTACTTTCGGCCGACGGTAGCACCCTGCCCCGCTGCCGGACGCTGCTCTGGCACCCCACCTCCACCACCCTCACCACCACCACCACCACCCCCTGTCAGCACCCCCGTAGCGGATCCTAGATCTATCTTCCCCTGGATCTATCTAGGCGGAGATATCCAGGGTTAATATCTCCCTAAGATATACCTTTTGGATCCTCTAAGACATTCCCCCTGGATCTATCTGTCTCCTCCTAGCAGATCCTAGATATGTCTCCCGCTGTCAGCTTCCCAGCCACCACAACCTCTCCTTCCGACCCCGCCCCGCCTCTCCCCCGCCCCTGCCGACCCCACTTGATGGCACCCCCCGCGTCGCACTGCCGGTGCGGCACACGCCCCCCCCCTCCCGCTGCCCCCTGCGCACCTCCCTTTCGCCGGCTCCAGCGCCCACTAGTTCCAGCTGCCGGTCTATGCGGTCTGCTGTTTGTAAGCCTGTTGGTGGGCGCCGTGTGCTGCCCTGCGGGCTGGGTCTGCGGCCTTGATCTGGTCCTGTTTTATTGTGGCGCTGCTGATCCGTGCTGCTAGTATTTCGGTATAGGGCACTTTTGCTAGATGCCGTTCGTGCTGGGCGCTGTGGTAGGGGCTGCCTTGTGCCTTTGTACTTTCTTTGTCGTGCCGGCAAGGGGCGAAGTGCGGAAATGAGGTGTGTAGGGTAGTGGGGGGGTTGGGGGTTGAAGATGTCTAACACATGGTTCAGACTGGCTTCAACGCATGGCAAACATCGTCACTGCAATGAAGCTTGTGAAATTAGAAGTGCTCAAACACCACCAAGCAACGAAGAACACTCACTCTGGCTTTGATTATAAAATCTCACTGTCTGTACTGGTTCTCCTAACGTGCAGTTTGCAGAATTCTGCCATCGTTGCTTCTTGTGCATGATGGCATACACACGTAGTAATGTGTACTTGTGGCCATGGCAGTGCTGTTCTACTTGTCAGTGCTCTGTTGCATGTGTACCTCCCTTTCCTTTCCAGTTTAGCGCTGGAATGCCGTTCGTGGCGCTGACTGCACTCTGCAACAACGACTATTGCATTCGCTGAACATTCCTTCTCCATTTTCCCTTCCTGCGTCCGATAGGAACCATCGGGTGTCTTTTGGCGCTGGATCCTGAAATATGCTAGGTTGGCGAATGCCGGTTTCTGTCAAACTGTCTGCAAGGTTCACCGTGTTTGTGGTACTTTATGCACTGTGCTGATGGTACGATCTGTTGAATCCAAGGCCTTTTTTGCTCTGCAAGGGTCAGTGCAGCACTCCGCCCAGATACCACCTGATATCGCTTCGACTCCAGCATCTGAAGCTTATTATAATGTCTTGGGAAGGTATAGTTGAATCGATTTACAGCATTGGTACGCAAGGGGTCGCAAAATCCTGCACAAGCCTGAGAGCAGCACGCCTAACGTATGAAATCACATGACGATTCGGTCCTGGGAAAGGTATAGTGACCGATCTGCGTACTTCGGTTTGCTTCAGCTGCTGAAATTCAGTTCATCTTTGAGCAGTATCGCTCGGTGCATTCGTAGTGATTCAACGCATGGTGTCCACACTTCACTTGAACAAGGCAAGCACCGCCGCGCACGGGTATATGCAAAGTACTATCGCCATGAACAACGTGCACAAGTCTGAGCTCACTGTTTCATAGCCCGATACCCGTGTCTGCTGTGGGTGCATTTTCACAGGAGATGAAGCGTTTGAAAATGGAACCGCGCAGCTGACTCACACAATAACTCCCCTGCATTTACCCAGAATGTCCCACGCGTTCATAGAACGATTGAAGGGAGCCAGGGCTTGCCGTATGGCATCAGTGCAAGAGCTTGACGTTGGATGGAATAGGTGCCAATAACTACTGTGCAGTCAATCTCCGTAAGGTATGAGGTGCTCGGTACGTTTTGTTTTCTTGGGGGCTTTGTTTCTTGGACTCTCTTTTGCTGCGAGCTGCGATGCGTGCGACCTGATTCTTGGACGTCTCAGAAGGTCTCAGCATGACGGTGGGTTTACAACATATGCGAACGCTCAGGTACATTCCTCTTGACCATGCAGAGCTTTCAAGCATTCATGCTGTGACCTGTCATCCTCTGCGGAGTATTTAGGCCCCGTGGTTGTGCAGGGCTCCACAACAGCTCCTGAAGTTGCACGAAAGCTTCAGCAGACAGCAATTCTTTCCCCACCCACCACTGAAGGCACTAAGTCATCTCCTGAACCCACTGTACAGGGTAAAGGGCCAGATTCGAGCGCACGCTCTCCAACAGTGGATACTCGCGGCAAGCTCACAGCCTTGGACTATGTATACTCAGCTGTTTGTTTCGCTTTCGTCGCAGCTTTCTGTGCAAGCCTGTGCTTCACATGCCGCTATGGCGGAGGAGCATTGATACTGCAGACTGGCAGGGAGCAGGGCATGGTCGCCATCACACGGAGTGCCTCGCAGTCGAGCGCCTCTGACATCAGCATCTGAGATCTGGGCATATATTAGAGTCTCCGCCATCAGCGTCTGAGATCTGGTCACAGCTTGGAGTCTCTGACAGCAGCGTTTAACATCATGTCCCATATTGGAGTCTTTGCTATCAGCGTCTGTCATCAGGGCTCATATTGTAGTTTCACAGACAAGGCAACAGATTGGCCGTGACAGATCCTGCTTGCGTAAGGGGATGGTTGTAGCTTTTGTAGCTGTGGCGCACTGATGGGGCAGCTGCTTGTGAGGTTGGGAAGTGCATTTATGTTCCTTGCAGAGAGCTTCACAGGATTCCATTGATCACCAGTGTCGCTTAATTAGATAGAACATTCCTGAATACTTGGGACTATTTTTTATGTGTGTGACCTGACAAACTAAGCGACACTGGTGATCACTTCAAGAGTCTAGGGCATTGCTTGAGCAGAAGCATCACAGCTGCTTACAACCCTCTGTGTATGTCCACAAGTGGGAGTTGGCTACTAGAGGCAGGCCTGGCAGTTGACAGGGAAGCAATCAAGAAATTCAGGGTGAGTGGTATTCAGGGAGATGTGATGGAGGCATGGTAGGTGATAGTCACATCAACAGGATTCAAGGACAGACGTACGGAGCAGCCAGGAAAGCTAAGCAGCATGAAAAGACAGGTAGTTGGGCACAACTACACATACACCTCACTCCACTGCAGCCGTCAGAAGCAGCTGGCCAGGCAGAAGTGCATGGCCACTGGCACACGCTGGGAATACAATCGAACCCCCTGGCAGGTACTCTGTGAGGCAATCCCCATGTGCACTTGCACACAGCTCCGCTGAGGGATCCTGCGAATGGTGTGACATAAGCAATCGAGGCCCCTTGTCTAAAGCCAGACGTCGGTGAAAGTTGTGTCCACAGCTTTAAACGCCAAATTTGAGACCCACAGACTGGCATATGCACGCAGCAAAGTGTGGAGGTGGCAAAGTGGAGAGGTGGCAAAGTGTGCATGCAGCAAAGTGGAGAGGCACAGGCAGATCTAGAGGCTCTCTGCCTCGGCCAATCACAGAAACTGGACCGCTGCAATAGAAGACACTACGCATGCAGGGGCCCACAAAAGGGGGGCGGTTCGTCCATGTAACATGCCCCGCGAGCAGAAATGACCTGGGAGATCCAACTGTGTAAACTTGCAAGCGCTCACAGCCTGCTCATGATCAACCACACTGGTACTTGTTTGCCATGTTCTGTGGGAGGCAGTCCCTATGTCACACGAGGCGCTGGAGATCCATCAAAATGCGTGGACCTTCAAATGCTGCTATAAAAGACGCAGACGCGACAACGGCTGACGACAAATCGCACTACTACGACATGGCTCAGAACGAATTCGAATTCGAAGTGCTGGTTCTCAAGACACCTTCAGGTCAGAAACACCACACTACGGACAGATTGAAGCCAAAACGCGAAGCAAATACATCCAAGGTGGTTCGAGTGTCGTGCTGCTTCGTATTCTCTTCGCCGTTCAGATCCGTGTGGCTTTTGGCGTCAGGAAGCGCATGCGCATGCCGTGAGCCGAGATAATATGAAATCTGTCGTATTATTTCCAAAAAATTCTATCTCATGGCTGTGCATAGTCATTATGGCATGCCTGTGTATGCGAGAGATGTCGGCACGTGGCGTCACTGGCGCCTTTGCACAGGAATTGCCATCCCAGGTTACTACAAGTTGTAATAAAGAACTGGTGCGCTATATGATCACTTGGATCGCACCCTGCGGTGCTACGTCGTGACACCGTGGCGAAACCCCGCAGGCCCGTTCGCTTTTCAAAGCGTGTCTCCTGGAGCTGACTACAGTACCCCTGCGTAATGTATCAACTATTATTATCTGCCACTCGGCACTACAGCATTCAGTTTATATTTACAATGACGTTTATGCACTCGTTCGCTGCCTTGAATGGGCTATGGTAGAGACGTGGTGCCATATCGGTTTGTCCACGCTCTTGACTGTACTGACGTACTGCATCCAGAAGCAACGAATTTCTTCGATTGCCGTTGCTTGGCTACGGTCATTGCTGATACCGCTTGCCAAGTGCAGTCGAAAATGTACAGCATGGCGTGAATATTAATATTTCTCCAATGATCGGCAACGTGCGCTGCTTGCGGCATCATGTGCCGTCATTACTACCTCAGTTTGGCTAAGAGTGCTGGGCAAAACTTTTGTGATGGTGCTGTGGATTCGAGTGCCATGGATTCGAGTTAAGGGGTGGATATTTTGTGTTAGTTGCTTTTGGCTATTCACTACCTTTACGGCCATGCGTTGATTTGCTGGTACATGAGCCATTCTATGGAGTTATGCCTGAACCTTTACACAGTGCGTCTTTTGGCTATTGACTGCCTTTACGGTTTGTGTGTATAAATGGCTCACGAACCAGCAAATCAACGCATGGCCGTAAAGGTAGTGCATAGCCAAAAGGCTATCAACTACCTTTCCGGTCTGTAAACACATATATGGGGCAGCGAGAGCATGCAGAGGCGCATACATTGTTCCATACTCGGTGCTTCTGATCTGAGAGTGTCGAATGAAGGTAACGAGTGCAAGGCTGCAACGAGTCTGACCCTACATGAATGCAGGGCGAGCCAGTACAGCCATGCTCGTTCGCACCGGATACAGGCGCTAGCACACTCCCCACGCGCCGCCTGCAACAAGCCACCACGAACTCATCGGCAGCTACAGACTCCCTGAATCAGCCACAGGAGGAGGAGAAGGAGGATAACTCAGGCTGGCTGCAAGGCGTTAGCTTCAACATGAACTGGGTTCTCGAGTATCGGGAGCTTTCTGAAACGTCCCAAAACCTCATATTTCTAGCCCTAGCTGCAATATGTATGGTTTTGGTGGTGGCATGCATTTGGATGTGTTG
This sequence comes from Ulvella scutata, assembly GCA_032359135.1. NCBI lineage: Eukaryota > Viridiplantae > Chlorophyta > Ulvophyceae > Ulvales > Ulvellaceae > Ulvella > Ulvella scutata. The sequence continues at coordinate 6,132 of JAUMHD010012978.1, forward strand.
TAGTCTTTGTTTGTACCCCTCTAGGCCTCCACGGAGGCGCGCGCATCGCGCAGAGAAGCAAGCTGAAGAGGGCGAGGACCACAATGACCCTTTCATGTATATTCAGCGCCCTGCGCAAACATGAGCGCTCCCACAGTTCCCCTTAGAGTACTAGATCATGGTGACATTGTAGATTCGCCCTTTCGTTGGTTGTTTACATATCAATATGCTGTGCAGTGCATTTGGAGCACACCATGCTGCTTGAGACAGGCGAACCACCGCGCTTGAGCTTGGCTGCGGCGCTTGTAAGTCAAGTGCATCAATATCGTTCGAATGATACCAAGCACCCCCCCCCCCCCAACACATTGGACCCGAACCACTGCGTTTGAAGTTGGCTGCGTCGCTCCCCCCTGGAATAGCATTGGAATGTGGTTCTGGAAATTTGGGGTCTAGCCCGTTTACTGCTTATCTGGATTAAACCAAAACACATCAAGTGGTGCATGAACCTGGAACCTGCCATGGCTGCTCAGGTAGGCGTGCGGTGGTGGGAAAGGTAGTTGGGTAGTCGGGGTACGTATGGGCCTCAGTGTAACATCAGAACTGGGCGGTATGCTAGATGGGGTTCTTTGGGTTCTGCTTATAGTCTGATGATACATGATGGGAGCAGTAATACAACTGGGAAGTATTCCACAGAGAAGAAATACTGACAAAGTACTAGTATGTGGATTGGGAATAACTCTGGGAATCTACAGCATGTAGGTTCACTGTCTTGTCGGTGGAACAGAGAAGTTGATCGCCACCTTCACACTATTGGCATGGGATGTTTTGCTGGTACATGAGCCATTCTATGGAGTTGTGCCTGTACCTTTACACATATACATTCACACTGACCAAGTCGTTGTTCCACGCCCATGCCACACCCAGGAAGTTCTTCGTTGCTGTGTCACACCCATGCTACATCCGGGAAATACCTTTGCTATGGTAGCATGCGGATTGCGTGCATCCGTACATTTCCTGTGGGCTTCAATATGCTTGCACTTGGACCGCTTCCTTGGGCTAAGCAAAGAATGGCAAAGATAACTTGGCGAGCGAAACCTCTGGCGAGATGCACGCAGGCACCACCACGACAGTCTTTCCCAGCACGATTAGCCAAACCAACACGACGAGCAAAACATTATACACATACCCACAGTGAATCTGTGTAGTTGTCTCCTTTTCTGACGAACATTTAACACACACCCAAACTAAATCTGTGAGGTTGCACACCGAGACTAGTCAATACCGTGCAGACCCATCCAGCTCGTTCTGAAGGTGGGATCCACAGTGGGATTCACAGTGGGCTTGATGCTGCTGCTGGGCTCAGGCGTGCAGGACCTTGCGCTTCTCTTCTCACCACTTCTCCCATTGTGATGATTGTGTAACGCTGGAGGGGCTAGCACAACAAGAGGTGTGCCGATGTCACCTGAAGAGCTTGCTTTGGGAGAACCCGGTTGCCTAACTAGCTACTTTACACTTTGCCAAGATTGTATGCTTTCGAAAGCTTCAAACTCCTAGAGCTAGGCGAAAACAGAAAGTATCCTGATCGCGAAAAAGGGGCATCACGCACTGTGATTAGCGTGATTTTCGTGGTCCCAAAACGTTCAGATCTTGCGTGATTAATCAGGGTTTTTGTTTGCCTAATCATGAGTTTTCCCCATCCCTGGTACAAAATACACCTAATGCAACAACAAAGCAAGTGTCCGGCGAGAGAGATAGTGCCAAACCCAACACAGACTCACACGTCAGCAGCACAGTACTTCATAGACGGCCCAAGGCCGCGGGTCATCTTTGCCGGTGTGGCGCCTGACAGGTACCACCAGGAGAGACCACAGCAGGACACTCGGGCGGCAAGATACTCCCACTGCAGGAGGTGGGAGGGGGAACGGGAGTGGGGCAGCGGGCCGCAGTGAGAATGCGAGGGCAGGGAAGCATGGGGATCCAGTGGTGATTATTTTTCGTAAGTTGCTATGGCTGGTTGAGTTTATGCATATTCAACCATTTAGTGTATACAACAACAGTTCACTGCAGCGTCGATGATGGAACAAAGTTTCGCAAGGTACATGACTGTAGTTCACAGCAACCTAGGCCTGCAAGACTAACTGCCACGGCACAAAAGCGCAGTGATGCAAACAAGTTCTCCACGGCACTAGCATCCAGCCTGCGTGCTTCTGCCTTAGACTCCACGATCACAGAGGCACCGAAGTCAACAACTTTGACTTGGCCGGTTGCACTGACAGAAATATTCCGCCATGCGACGTCGCGGTGGGCAATATTAGCCTTCCACAGCTTTTCGAAAGCTCCTTGGACTTTCTGCTTCACAGAGGGAAGATCCTTCCCGGGTGTGTCAGATGGCAATAGCTCCAGAGAGAGACCAAAAACGTCTTCCTGCAAGAGTTCTTCATATGTTGGAGTTTTTGTTGGAACCGCACCAAAGCCTTCATGCAGGTGTACGGCTTCTACACCTACAGGGCGGCTATTCAGCATCACGCCTGAGCACACAGTTGAATGTTTTCGAAGAAGGCATGTACAATCTGTGCAGGTAGATTCGTCAGTACATTCGAGTGCTTACCGACAGAGGTGTACTACAATAAGTGAAGACATCTTGCGCACAGTTGTGCAGCAGTGTCACGTGCAACGAACACACGCATACAGCTGAAGCATCTTTCAAAGCAACGTAAATTCTCTGCATCCAACTTACCAATTACGCATCGTAACGTATCCTGTCACCCCAGTATGTAGAAAACCAATGGAAGCAGCACAGTGAAATCAAAGGGCAGCACCTTGGCGTGGTATCCACAACCTCTCATTCGCGGCACCACATCCTTGAGGTCATCGATACTATCCACATATGTGTAAATATTCACCTCGTTTTTGATTTCCTGAAGGCTGTCTTCGCCCCACTCCAGCAAGACGCCTTTGCAGACTGAGGCTCTGCCATCACACATATAAGGGCACACGAAGTTACACGAAGGTGCTCCCAACAACCACTGCATGCACACTGTGTGTTGGGAGTCAGTGCCACTGACGTTGGTATATTTTGTGAACGTACAGCTTGAGCCTATCGAACGGCAGGGAGCACGACCTCACCCATGACCTAGCTGGGTCAACTCAGAATAAATCAAAGCCGCGTACATCCATGCTACATTGTCTCGCATACAAAAGGGACACCATTCTTAGGGACTGTTAGAAATACGTCTCTAATACTATGATATTAATATTCAGAACTTATTGTGTTCGTTCCTGCATGCAGGATGAAGTTCAGAGTGAACGAGAGTTGTGCATTGAGCTGTGCACAGCTTGATTATATTGGCTGATGATAATACCTGACTGGACTTACACGTCAGTCTGACTACCCTTATTATAGTCTAGTTATGTGTACACGTAGCGCCGACTAGGTGCCACGTACTGCTGACTAGGTGCCACGTACAGCTGAGTAGACACCAGCCGCCTGAGCACACTGAAGAGTTCTTCTGTTTCTGCAAAACGCATTGCTGCAGACGTCCTAGAATACTATATAAGGGGCGTATGCTCATACATTCTGTAACCCAACGGAGCAATCGATACCGCAACAGTCCGACTCAGCACTTGGTCCTGAATCACCCAAGTGGCTAGAGTACCACGAGTGTACTCACTCAAATCTAACAGGGACAAAACGCATACTCAGTTTGGGCTTCGGTCTCAGCTGCTGTCAGGTGGAAGATAGTGGAATGCATGTGGGTGCATTGTTGTACTAGTGTATAGATGATCGTCGAATTTGGACAGCAAGCGCGACAATGCATGACGGGTGTATCTGCGTACTGTGCCAGCTCTGAATATTGGGTTTGATAGAAATTGGACTAGGACGAGAACGTTTCGAAATAGTGAACCCATGAATCTTGATTTCGGGGTTGGCTTTAGTCTTGTAGTACAGTACATCGCCTGCTTACACTTCTTTGGTCTCTACACAAGCCATCAGGACGAACAGAAAAGAGAATATACAGCCTTGAAACGTTTGGTGGGAAATCTACATAGGTTTCCCAGTAACCATCCCTTTCGTGGCACATCCAGTAGGCTGGAGTTGTGTATGCATGCATCACATGAACTGTGCACACAAGCCAATCTTATCGCCAGCACGTGTACAGAATAATAAGGTAGGACATACCGGACATAGGCAGTTGGCAGAGTAGAAGTGCATGCAGAAGGCCGTGGCATCCAGATCATCAGGCCTGCACTCATCTAAAATCCTGTAGAATCTCATGAACACATGTGGCCCCCCACCATCTTACACGCGGCACTCAACCTTGCGGCACTCAACCGTTCAGTCACATGGTGCTGAGACACTACTTGGACTTGACAGACAATTTTTCTCTCGAGAAATGTCCAACATTCGTCACGTGTGCTTCCCCATCCCCCTCTGTCACTGACTGCTTCTTGACAAGGCCCTCCGATGCTATTGAATGCTTCATGCATCAACTCATGCGGTGTTGTTCAAGGTACTTAGCATGTGTCGTACATGGTGCACCATTGTTGAATTGAGACATTATGTATCAGGTATCAGGTATTTGTAGCATCGTCCCATTCTGTATTGTATTAGGTAATTGTAGTATCGTCTTCAGTCAGCACATGATTGAAATGTGAACATACTGCAGCGTATACAACCTCTCTTGGTACTGACACTAGCTGAGGAGGTGCGCACCAGTTTCTAGAAGGGATGCGCAGCTGTGATGAAGCTTCTTTCATCGCCCAGACATCATTCCTGCCACTGCCGCGTGCTGGCCCATCACCTGTTTTTGTCTTCGCAGAAGTGTCGTGCTCCGCACCAGTACGTGTAGGGTCAGAAGGTGGGTGCCCACTAGAAGGCGAGTATGCAGGTGATGTACAGGTCACACCTTTCCGCTCTGAATGGGCTGCCGCCAACCAATGGTGAAGGTACAGTACAACATCATCATCGCTGAAGGCCTTTATACACCATAACATTGTTGGGGCAGATGTAATGGGGCTGCACGCCGTCCTGGTTGCTGCTGGCATCGGAGTGGTGCTCACCTGACATACTTGAATTAGGAAACTCCGTTCGCCTCAGCTGCAGGAATAAGAATATTACTCCATCTGTTATAAGTCTAAAGGGTGCCCAGGAAATGAGCATCTGGGTGATAATTTGCAGCAGAGCATATGCTTGCATGTCGCCCACCACGTCTGCCAATGCTGTGGTACATGACTGCATCCAAGTTGTGGCGTTTAGCTTCCGATCAGAGGTAGAGGCACCTGCAGGCAGATGCTGCGGCTCCCATGCTGGACATTATCAGCTACTCCGTGCCCAACGAAAACCCAAGGCTGATCCTTTTCTGACGATGTGTATACATACATCTGAGAAGATGTTCACGACATCAACTCGAATAAAAGTGATGACAGTCTCAGTGGAACGATCACACACCTTCACTGCCACATCCAAGCGTTTCAGGAGTCTTAAACTCAACCACTGCAAACGGAAGTTCCCAGGCTATGTTCTCGTCCTTGCCCTTGCCCTCTGCCGTGCTCTTGGCCTCACGGCTCTGGTGCCAAGCCTTTCCATGCTCTCTTGAAACAAAAGCTCCATCGGGCCTGAATGTGATGACCATCTTGACCAGACCGTTCCAGCTGAACTCTGGATGCTTGTTCGAGCTTTCAGCGGGCACATTATTCGACATCGATGCGCAGAACGCCGCAGTAGACGCCGCAGTTGACGTCGCACGGGCAGACGCGTCCAAGTGTGCATACACAAACGAAAACCAGTAAGGCACGTGTACACAGAATGCGGCTCCCATGGGAGTCGCACTCTGTGTGCTATACTTTTGCTGTTCCTTGATGTATGCACAGTTGAACTTGGCTGCCAGTGCCTGGAACACACTCTCCTCCAGCACTTTTCCAAAGGGGTTTTCACGCCAGATGTTCGCCGTTGTGTATGTGTCTGCATCCCCAAACAACTGTCTTTCATTCGCGAGAGAAGGCCTCATCGTTTGATCATGGCGCACAGAATGGGTGCTCGAATTCGTGCAGAAACAGTGCCTGAACTACCATTGCCTGTGTGTTCCACTGGTAGGATGCATATGGCGAGCCCAATCAAGCGTCAATAATAATAAAAACAATGGCACAACTCAATGAACACTCAGATTGAGCCAAGCTAGAAGTTTCATGAAGTTGCCACAAAACATTGAGATCCTACATTGAAGGCAAGAAATCTTACGTTTGGTCTCATATTGAGTGCCCATTGAACCAGGTATTGGGCAAAATATCGAGCACAGCCGTGGTACTTATATCGAGACTACATTGGTGACATGAGTGCTACATTAGAGTACGGCTGCAATCGGCAGTAGGACAGTGCTGCACGCTGCAGAAGCCACATGCTTGAAGATGTATTGAGGTCCTCTGACTATGAGAGCACCACGGCGCTTGGCAGAATGACAATGCTGCACAGATTAGAAGCACGTGCAGGTACCTTGCTGCGAAGCACTATTCTCGAAGGCCGACATACATCATATATTCATCAGGGATTCATCATCAGAGAGCAGTGTCACACCGGCAAACGAACTTTCGCCATACAAACATTAGAAAACACTGGAAAATGTACGCAAAGAAATCTAGCGGTTCTGTCGGTGGAATTAGACTGGTGCGTTTATTTCGGCTTTGCCTATGTGGCAGCTGACGCCGTGGCGCATGAAGGCGCATGAAGGCGCATGAAGGCGCATGAAGGCGCATGAAGGCGCATGAAGGCGCATGAAGGCGCATGAAGCAAAGTGTTGTGTTGAGGTCCATCGGGGCACCGCACAGCTGCAGCAGTACCTTGCGCACGTCCAAAGAAGCCCAAAACTTTTTTCGCCACGTCCGCTGAAACATTCATGTCTTCAGAAGTAGAAAGGTCCGGTTGGCCCTCTCCCAGTGACCATTCTTGCGCAATACAGGAGGTTATGTGCAAGGCGTTTGGGTTGCGCTTGATCTCTTTGGGATAGGTGCAAGCTGCATGGACACCTTGAAATGTGGCAGATTGTCTGAAAGCCTGGAAATAATCATGGCATGGTGCGCATGCCACCCACTTCCATGCATGCTTGTTCGTGCAGAAGAAGTGGCAGAGGGGCGCACAGGTCCAGGGATGCATGAAGTACAGCGGGCTCCCACTGCAGCGGAACCTTCTGATCATCTGCATGGCAATCAGTGCTGTCAGGGCATGCATAACGATGCCTGCTCACATTGCTGAATCAGAAGTCAACCTCAGCAATCGTAAATGCACTCTGCGCAGTGGGGCAGTGCATGCAAAAGCTCCGTGTGTGTTGGCGCAGTGCATGCAAACCAGAGGGGCATCTCCACGTGGCTGCGGACCAATCGGTGACATCAGTTGCTTAGGTGTGCCACATGCATGTGGCTGTATGAACACAGCTAAGAGCAAACCACTGCACAGGATAGGGCAGGCAGGGCACGGCGCAATCCGGTTCAGCGGCACATGGCCACCGCAGCGCACCTTGACATCCTTTATAAATCTCTTCGTTCATCCAATCTAACATGCGGGCATAATCTGGATCCCCACGACAGTATCCTGGGCGGCACCAGCTGGAGATGTGGATAGTGGATGCGCAAGGGCTGCGGCATCTCAGTATCCAGGCCCATCATCTGTTTTTTGAAATGTAGCAGCGGCAGTAGCAAACAGTGATGGCTCCAAATCTCCTTCCTGGCGTGCCTCGTAGTACGTATGTCCTCTGTCTGCAACTCTTTTTCAGACTGTGTACCACATGCTGCACACCGAGCTCACGGTTGTGGGCACAGTGTTGAACATAGCCAGTCTACTTTAACCACTGGACATCTGAGCTCAGATGTCCAGTGGTTAAGGTAGCCAGTGGTTAAAGTAGACTGGCTATGTTCAACACACAGGCCGGGAGGCACTGCTATGCACACGCACGAAGACTAGACAGGTAGAGGGTTCATGGTCACACTGCACATGCAAACAGGTCACAAGGTTATGTTCCTGAAGCTGCTCCTAGTTCTATGCGCTTCCTGTGCATCCGTGCCGCGCCACTATCGATGTAATTTTCACATGCAAACAGGTCACCTACACATCGGTCAGGCCAGTGTGCGTTGGCTTGGGATGTGTACACCTTGTACTCTGGGTCCCAGCTACTGTGCATTCGATTATCTCAACTTTAGATATCATAGATGTCAATCATAGTGATAGATGTGTACACCCGTTTACATAGTGATGTATACTTGCAGGACAACTGCAGTACGAACAGGAGGCACGAACAGATTCCGAACTGATGTACTACTTTATACAGGACCACTCTACCATCACATGAGCGTTTTGACTCCTTCCGCACCCAGTTGTCTCCAGCTCACTCGTTGGCTGATCAATGAACATGTTGGCTAAAGAACAAGCGAGTCCTATAAAGTAATGGAGCGTGTCTACCTTGCAGCATACAGTTACATGACTTTGCAGACAACACTTCTGAGTCTACGAGCTGCGTACATCACTTGCGAGGGGTACATTCAAGCGGCGAGCGCACCCGCCTTGCTGTCCATCCAAACCAGCAGCTGCGGCCATTGCAGTCGATCTAATGAAAGAGCAAGGCTTCTTGAATGTCTCTCAGTTGCGAGGCAGCAATTGGTGTCCCGGGATGGCGCTGCTGTCGAGGGTCGATTGGGAGCCACGACCGGTGTGGCCTGAACAGCTGACAACGCATGCAGAATAGATACTAAACTTATAAATTAGAGCACTTGTAGTGATTCTGGTTGCAAAGGATGGAGATGGTGAAACGATGCAAATAGCACGCGCAGCAGTCAACGCACGTCCCAAACTACGGACACGAACCGTCTCATTATGCATTGGCCATGATATAATGTGTCGAGCTTGTTTCTGTACATGAGCGTTCCTGTTATCCAACGCCAGATGGTGCGTTTACAGCACAGTTTGTTCTCAATTCAGGAGAAAAAAATCATAAAAACGTGAAATGCGTGAGACTGTTCTCTCGGGTTGCACAATGTAATAACGCACAACGCCTTCGGGTTCCAACCAAACACAGTCTGGTCTTTCATTGTACTCCTTAGTTCTGGCTTACATCTTGGTTGCATGGGAGTACAGAGAGAGCCCCTCTAGTGTGCTTATCACTGCAATATATAGGTATTCTCAACACCGGGAGTCCTTGATCTATGGTCTGGCTGAGGGGTAACCCCCCGAACACTAGTGGCCACACTATACATGCATGGCATGCCTAGCCAATCCTTGACACTGGCGGGCTACACTGGCTAGCACAGTGCTAGCACCACAGATGGGACATCGTTGCCCAATGTCAAACGCTATTACACACAGTTCTGGCACCTGTTCATCGAATGCTTTTGAGCCTGGACTATGCCTCACTTCGTGAACCTCTGCCATGACTGCAGGGAATCCACCGCAAGCAAACCCTACAAGCCTGTGGCTTTGCTCATCTTTTCTCACTTTACAAAGCGCATCTGTAGTGACTGCATTTTCGACTCCCGCTAGCTCGGCCTGTATGAGTGTCATGCATGGTCACCTGTTGGATTGCATTGAGTGTGTTACCAGCTTGTCTATGGTTGGCAAGTATTTAGGTAACTTCCTGCCTTGTGCCTTCGTACTTGATTACTGTAACTTTAGAGACCACAACAGCATCAGTGTGGATCAGTAGGCCTGCCTATATACCCACCCAATGTCACCAACCTGATGCGACCCTCGAAGAGAAGCACCTGGTGCTTTAGTACTGCGAAAATTACATCGATAGGTGGTTTAGTACGGAGCCATTGTCGGCGTAAGTTTCACACCAGGTGCTGGAAATGCACCACAATACCAAGCAACAATGCCTCTTTCATCACCAAAACAGCCACCTAAACCTCGCTGCGCAGCCCCACAGGTACCGTTCTTTCCATCGAGAACTGGCAGAACTAGATGGTTTTGAACATCCACATCCGAATCCTCATCATCAAGATCCAACACAATACACGGCAACTGCCACCACGCCTCATTCAAAAAACTCACCAGTAGCAGCACTGAAAGACTTACAAACCGGAAAGGCAGTGAATAGGCATGAACCCAAATAGCCAAACGCAACTAACACAGGATAAATTGTACACGCCGACGTAGCGTAAACCGTTCCCACAGTACTGCACTCAACCGTCAATGCACTCCAAAGGGGTATTATCAATGCACTCCTGGCGATGGTATCACTGCACTCAACCGTGCCGGGCGTGAACTGTACTCACCGCATACCCTGCGGGATATCCGGCGGCACAAACATGCCCGCTTGCCTGCCGTTTTGCCTCCTATCCGGCTCTACTTGACGATCATATCCAGTGGACGTATTCCTGCCCCGAACACGCCCGGGCGCAGGCCCATTCCCATGCATGTACCCATGGCCAAGATCATGGTTATGGTTATGGTCATGGGCATGGTTATGCATGCTCCCCATGCCCCCATCAAAGCTCGGGTGACCATCAAGCTTGTGCGGTACCGGTGCCGGTACCGGCTCGATGAGGTGCTCAGTGGTGGCGTCCACGATGAGGGTGCGCTTGTGGAACGCTGCGCGGATGGCGGTGCTCATGATGAGCGCGCACAGCGCCACCACAGCCACTGCGAGAAGGATGATTGCGAGGTCTTGGAGGGTGCCTCCTGCCATGATGCGGGCGCGGGTGTCGGGTAGCGCCAGCTGCACACACATCAGGGGCTGCTATATAGAAGGTACAGAACGGGAAAGACTACGGCGAATGCTTTCAGCGAAACAAGTAAAAGAATTCAATTTGGGTTGCGAGTCACAAAACAGTGTATCGTTTTGCGGGGACAGCACAGCAGACGTTCAGTTGGTTGGCAGATTGTCGTGCTGACCTGGTGGCGGGTAGCGCCAGCTGCAATTAGGGTTGATGCCAGTGCCGATGTATTTTAGTGTCTTTTTATCGTCCTGGGACGAAATAGTTGTTTTCAGTGGACGTTACCCCGGAATATCATCGACAAATAGTGCATTGTTCTATCCCCCCCCCCCCCCCAAAAGCAGGGTGAGCACGGCAGGCGTTTGGTTGGTTGATGGGGGTGCTGTTCTAGTGGCGGGAAGTGGTAGCTGCAGGAAAATGTGGTACATGGTTGGTTCGTATTCGTTGTTGCAACAGAGATGATACGGAAACAAAGACATCACCTACTTATATATGAAAGCCCAGCTGTGCTCAGCAACATAACATAATTGTGCAGCAAACTGCAGCATGACAACCACAAATTCGGAATCGTGAAGTCTAGTGCAAACTAGTTTGAAGAAGATGTAACGATTGCGAACTTTAAACTGTAAGGAGTGGCTACGAGTGCAACTCCGCACCATAAAGAGAATCGTCACGACAACAACCACCAGAAACCCAACAGTAAAGTAAGGCTCTGCTGATGCATGCAGAGATGTACTGGTTTCGGCCGCAGCCCGGAAACATTACGGGCTCGAACAACACACACATGCAAGCGGAGATACACTGGTGTCACACCATCACAAGAATCGTCACAACAACGATCACCAGGAACCGAACAGTGAAGCTTCGAAGCAGAGAGTCTTGGATAAGCTTCGTGAGGGCCACATCAGCACTGCCGCTCTCCTCGCCAGTCTTTTTCTGGTGGCCTGGGCCAAACATCGCAAGCATGGGTGTCAGGAACAGGATCACGAACAGCAGGCCAAAAAGCATGGTCACAAAGATCACCGCCGCAAAGCGGTTGAGGATGAGGGTCTGGGTAGCGAAGAGGGGGGTTGTGGTGATGACTGTAGAGGCGGCAGAAGCAAACATCGGCACCGCGACCAAAACCAGTGCCTCTCTGCATGCATGTGTGCGTTGTTAAGAGCACGCAATGTTTTTGTGCTGTGGCCGAAACCAGTGAATATATGCATGCATGTGTGCTTTGTTAGAGCATCCACGTTGTTAGTGCACACATGGTTAGAGTAAGTATTGTTTCCGCACTGTGACCGAAATCAGCGTATCTCTGCAAGCAAGCGTGCATGCATGCTTTGTTAGAGCACATATTGTTTCCGCGATGCGGCCAAAACCAGTTCCTCTCTGCATGTATGCATGCAAGTGTGCGTTGTCAGAGCTAGCAATGTTTTCGCCATGCGGCCGAAGCCAGTGCATATGTGCATGCATGCACATGTGCATTGTTAAGACCATGCATTGCTCCCGAGATGTGCCCGAAACCAGTGCCTTAATGCATGCATGCGTTGTTCCTATTCCACCACACAGGTCAGGGCCGTAGTCCAGAAGAGGGCTTTCGAGGCAGCACCTTGCTCTCTCTTTGCCGGGTGGCGTAGGCGACAACAAGTAGCGGCTCGCCCAGCTACGCTGCTCGCCAGCCTGCTCTGGCGCCCAAGTCGACTGGGCGTGGTTGAAGGCCTCACTCATATGAATGCAGAAGTCCACACTCAGTCCCACCAAACTGGTGATAGACATCGCCTCCACTGCTCCAAGATCCCTGTAGCCACAGTACGTCTGTAGCCACAGTACTCTCTCTCTCTCTCGTTCTCGTAACAGGAGTATCCTGATTGACAACTTGTCAGCCACTGCCAGCCAAATTAATCAACTTCTGCGCTGCTGGGAAAGCCTTTCGTGATGGTGCGGTTGTGCCATTTGAGTGAAGTGGTGGATGTTTTGTGTTAGTTGCTTTATTTGGGTTCGGCTATTTGGGTTCATGCATATTCACTACCTTTCCGGTTTGCAAGCACTACATGCAGGGGAAGATGCTACAGCAGAGGCACTATCTTGTAGTGCTGGAAAGTGCTGGAATGTGCTGAAATGTGCTGAAATGTGCTGAAATGTGTGCACGAAGGGGGTGCTAAAAAAATTATATATATATATATATATATATATATTATTCGGGGACTACGCCATACTCGGTTTGAGCTTCGGCCTCAGCGCCACAGTGGCGGACATCACGCAATTCGTTAAAGGGGAAACCACCAGAGACCTTTACGCACCCGGCACAGAATCACAGCGACTTCATCATCACAGCAAACACTGCAACTTCTTTTACAAACTAGAAAGGAAGTAAATAGGCATGAACCCAATTGGCCAAAATCAACAAACACAAAACATCCACCACTTCACTCAAATGGCACAACAGCACCATCACGAAAGTCTTTCCCAGCACTCTTAGCCAAACTGCGATCATAGTGACGAAAAACAATGCCGCGACCACGAGCCAGGGCACAACTCAGATACTCCCAAACTTCATCATCACAGCAAACACAGCGACCAACAGCGACCACAGAGACTTCATCATAACAGCAAACAAAAAGCAACCAAGAAGCAGAGCGCGCACCATCTAAGCGACACGACCGCTAAGCTTGCAAAAAAAATGGCAGGTTCCAGCATTTCATGTGCTGGAATGTGCTGAATTGTGATGAAAGGGGCTGAAATGAGCTGAAATGTGCTGAAATGTGTGCACGAAGGGGGTGCTCAAAACCACAGAGACTTCATCATAACAGAGAGAAAGTGGTTCAGAGACTTCAGCATAACTGCAAACAAAGAGCAACAGCAAACAAAGAGCGCGCACCATCCAAGAGTCCAGAGAACGCCCATCACCGTCAAGTTGATCATGAGAACAGTGATGGCAGCGAAAAGGGTCATCCGGGGCCCGCAGAACACGAAAACCACAGCACATGCCAAGCCGATTGACAGGAAGACAGTGCTGAAGGCGCTGCTGGAGATCTCATTGTATGTGACTGCTAGCACCCAGTCTGTTGAGGCCGCCAGCATGCCCTTGTATCGAAACCGCTCCGGCTGCACACCAGGGATATTGTTGCTGCACATAGTGTTGCTGCACAGCTGCACATTGTTGCTGCACACCAGGGATACTGTTGCTGCACATGTCGTTGCTGCACATCAGGGATACTTTACACATATTGTTGTGAATGCATGGCACAATGAATTGTTACTATAGTACTACATGGTCACCCCATACGAAAATCGCCTTCTCATGCACCGGGCTGCATCTACTCCATGATCAGCGGCTGGGTTGTTACGCAGCCGAAATCTCGACTCATGTTTAGTTTGATCATTTATGCTGGATACGTTTTTGCGTTAACAAAGGGCACGAGCCACAATTGGGTCGTTTGTGACAGTGGATCTGCAGGCAATGAGCACCCATCCTGGCGCCACGCGAGCGCGATCACGAGGTTTATTCAACGACAAGCTACACTTGGACTTGGTTCATGTATTGGGTACTTAGAAATGGACACTTGTGTGTGGTAACGCTCTACCGCGCCAGCTGAGCGTTCAAAGTGAGCGACCTGTAAACCTTACAAATAAGACACCAGTGTCGCTTAATATCGATGTATTATTGTTATATTGCGTATGTGAGCCTTGGTGGCATCTGGGGCAGCCGTGTCAGCCCAATTATGTTCCAGCTCGAGCTGTCACAACCAGGAGCTGCCTGGCATGGCAATCTGCCCCGTCCCGCCCGTTGTTGTCCACCGATAGCTTCTAGATATCATGATACAGACCTTTCAAGCGACGGCAAGGCGTCAAAAAATGTAATTTGGTGAACACAGGTCTATGCAGCCGAAGCAAGAGGGCTCGAGTCCATACATATACACAAGCGCATCGCACAATGCCCGTCATACGTAGATGATAAATTTAAATGAATCATCAGGTGCTCCTGACCCGTTGAAGTAAGCTGTTACGGCACTACGCGGCCCGGAGCAAGTGTTCAAAATGCCACCAGAATACCGGCCTGCCAGAGACCGATCGACGCGAAGCGGCGGAAATGAATCCACCATAAATACTCATTTGTATATCACGATGTACTCCGTAACGCTGCATTCGCGCTAGGCATTTGGGTGCGAAATAAACTCCGGTGCATGGCGATTGTATGGGTGACCATGTAGTCAGTCCCTATACTCAACTGGCATGGCTTGGTGCACCATGTGGGTAGAGAGGCTAGCTTGATTCCCTGTCGTTGCTTCGGTAGGGGCATGTCCTGTGTCATGAGTGCGAGGTCGAGCTAAGTTGGCATGCGATGATTTGCTGCTACATGAGCCATGCCATGGTGTTAAGCCTGTAACTTTACACACCATGTAGTATATAGGCTACACATAGGCTACACATAGGCTACACATAGGGTACACATGCACATACCTAATCAGAGTTGATGGTTGATTCATTGTTCTGAGTATACAGTGATCACCAGTGTCGCTTAGTTTGTCAGGTCACACATCTAAAACATTGTCCCAAGTATTCATGATTGTTCTATGTAATTAAGCGACATTGGCGATCAATGTTGGTATATAGCACCAGTGCTTCTAGCACTGGGCTGAACATAAGTGTGCGTTGTTAATCTTCACACCTCTTTGTGCCAGGGCTGTTCCGTTTATCACAATAGATAGAGTTAAGTAGTGGGGACAGACTAATTATGTCAGCTAGATTGTTTAATGTGTTCCTTTTCGGGGGTGTTGCATGTAACAATTCATGAATCCCGGGGTGACCATGACAGAAGGTAATTAATTTGGTGGACAGTGGCTGACAAGTTGTCAATATCGATACCCCAGCCTGGCAGGGGGAATGTAATCTATTTAGACGGTCGCAACGATAACGTGGCAGGGCGGCTCTAACAAGAATAGTCAGATTTATGTCGAAATAAAAGCAGGGACCTTGGTTTCATATCACCACACCAGCTGCTAAAGAAAAAGTCGAAAACAAGCTAATCGGGAACGCCATACCCAAGAAGGGCCATACCCAAGAAGGGCAGAGCAATTGTAAAGAGCTGATTGTAAAGAACAAATTGTAAAGAACAAATTGTAAAGAACAAATTGTAAAGAGAAAATTTCGAAGAACATCACAAACAGGAAAGAGGGTGATCCCGCACCTGCTGCACCCAGTCCATCAACAGCTCGTAGCTCGCTACGATGGGAAAGACTTTCGTGATGGTGCTGTTGTGCCATTCGAGTGAAGCGGTCGATGTTTTGTGTTAGTTGCTTTTGGCTACTTGGGTTCCTGCCTATTCACTACCTTTCCAGTATGTAAAAGATGCCGACAAACAGGAAAGAGGGCCATCACGCACCTGCTGCACCTTCTGCACCCAGTCCATCCACAGCTCGTAGCTCGCCACGATGGCTTCGGGTCTCTCGCCCTTCGGAGTCGCCGTCCTAATCTCGACCAGTATCCAGTCGACTTTCGGGAACTCTAAGTCCGCACACCCCGGCCTGAAAAACACCCCAACGCCATCAAGTTCTACTCAGGCTGTATACCCAGGCCACATCATTATGTGTATATATCTATCTACCTACAGTACATTGTCTATCTACAGTACATGTATCTATCTACAGTGCATCTATCTACAGTCATCTTTGCACAGGCTGCTTCATGATGTATGGCATCTCATGTGCCGTGTGTGCGACGTCGATCTAAGGGGGCATGCGCTGATTTGCTGGTACATGAGCCATTCTATGGAGTTATGCCTGTAACTTTACACACTCCTAAGAAAGAGGTGATCAGGAGCGCACGTGCGAGGCAGGCGAACGCAGTCAGAGAACTGCCTGGCCTTGCCCTCAGGCACCCGACTGCGGCTGCGGTATCCCATGAATCCACTCACATGCTCCTCTCCCTGAAACATTCCGGATGATTCCATCATTCTGAATTAATTCTGATCAGATCATTCTGGTTATCATCTAGGCTATCATTCAGATCAGATCCCCCCTCTTGCTGAGTGGTGGCACTCCTGATGTACCATGTCATGGATGTACGTGTGCATCTTGTCTAGTGCCACTGATTAGAAACTACTGCTTAGATCACTCCTGCTGTACCATGTGATGGATGTACGTCTGTATCGTGTCTAGTGCCACTGTTGAACATAGCGAGTCTACTTTAACCACTGGACATGTGAGCTCAGGTGTCCAGTGGTTAAAGTAGACTAGCTATGTTCAACAGCCGCTGATTAGAGCCCACTGATTAGACCGTTTTGGCTGTTTGGGTTGAAGCCTATTAACAACCTGCCGGTATGTAAGAATTGGATTCAGTCAACGCACTAATCACTTCAAGCATGATCCCTAAACTGTGCATTCTGCATCTTACACCACAGAAAGGCAACCCCCAAAGTGGGGGTTTAAAGAGATCCACGTGGTCGCAGTGCCAGTGGACATGGCGCATGCAGGTTTTGGTTCACTGTATTCTTGTCCTATAACTGCCATTTTGGGTTACAACAGGAGGCGGGGATGTACCATTGAGTGCATACTGAGAGAGATAGATAGAGAGAGATAGATAGAGAGAGAGAGAGAGAGAGAGAGACAGACAGACAGGATTGAATGGGTTGTCCTCGAACTCTTGGAATCACAGCAAGGTTGGATGAGAATCAACACAACGAACCTCGTTACAAACAGGAAAGGTAGTGAATAGGCATGAACCCAAATAAGCAGAAGCGAGTGACCCAGAACCGCCACTTCACTCGAATCACAACTTCACTCAAAGCCAATCACACAACAGCGAAGACTGAGTAAG
Organism: Ulvella scutata; assembly: GCA_032359135.1. Lineage (NCBI taxonomy): Eukaryota > Viridiplantae > Chlorophyta > Ulvophyceae > Ulvales > Ulvellaceae > Ulvella > Ulvella scutata. The sequence continues at coordinate 23,607 of JAUMHD010012978.1, forward strand.
AAGAAGAAGAAGAGCAAGAAGAAGAAAAAGAACAACTACCACACACACCTGCTGCCTGGACTCATCCCTCACCATCAGCAGATGCATGGCCGCCCAGTTGAAAGAGTTCCCAGAGGGCAGCCCCGAGGCACTGTCCAGGTTGCCGCAGAAGTTGCCTCTTGCCTGCTGCTCGTATGTGTCTTTGTCTTCCTGGTTCTCTGGGTTGCAGTGTTCTCTTATCCTGCATCCGAAATATGCTGGATTAACATCTAAGAGATTTCTCTGCATTGTCTGGATTATATGGTTTAATATCTTAGGAAGTATGCTCTACACACATAAGATACCGTAGTATTGCCAATGGATCGTTGTGTCTGATCCCTCAGGGCACTTTTCCAACAGACTGTCCTGTCCCCAGAGTAAAAAAAAACGAACGAACAGCCAGAAATTATGCCTGTGTCCCGTCCCCGTGGGTGTGGACAACGAATGGATGAAATCGTTGTTTTGCAAATGTCCCGTCCCTGTTCGGGCGATTTGGCCCAGACTCGTGAAAATATTATTACTTCTTGAAGAACGAAAACTAGTTCTGGTCACTTGGTGTGGCGGAGGCGCAGAAGTGCTTGCAATGCGTGGCTCAGAGTCTGCATCACTGGTCTCGTTACCTACTGCCACTGGTGCTGAACCACTGAACGAACCGGGCCTCGGCCATGACATACCTGCAGAAAGACTCTGCACTACAGTATCGTCACCGCCTGCAGGTGCAGGCGGTAGCTGCTTCTGAACGGGATGCTCAGCACTCGAGAACGACATGCTTCTCCTGATAACCTGTACAAGGGCACAGTGGACCGCAAAACATTGTTTCTGCCTTGTCTGTCCCTTCTTGAAGAAATACAACGAACGGAGGCTTCACAAAAAGTCCTTGTCCCCCACCTTTGAGTTCGAGAACGGGTCAAAAATTTTATTGTTTCTAAAATGTGTGTCCAGAGGCCCAAATAAAAAATGATCCATTGGCAATACTACGGTATGTCTGGGGAGATATATTAAATCGATAGGTATGAAGGGATTGTACACAGTAACATCTCGTTAATCCGTCACTCGTTTATCAGTCACATGCTTTTATCCGCCAGAAATCTAACAGGAAAGTGCGTTCAAACAGCTCTCGATACGTTCAAATGGCACTTCTTTGTGTGTGACGCACTCTAGCCCGCCACCTATCGATGGGTACACATGTGCTCGGATGAACGAGGTGTTACTGTGTATGTGATAGCAAGGCATGGTTCTAGAAGGATGCAACCACCCACATGGATGCAAAGCATGAACATGCAGCGTAGATGTGTTTCGAATTGGGTTATGAATTCGGCGGTTTTGTGCGGAGTAGTCAGCTAGCCCAAAACGGCAGGAGACGTTCTGAGCATGTAATCCCTCCAATTGGTTTCTCATGTGGCAGAGCATGTCATTCTCTGCACACTGCACATCACATCTGCACTCACACATTCAGGGGCATTGTCTGTGCCTTAGGGAGTGAGCGCAGAGCAGATCTATAGTCCATTTGTTTGGAGTACACGTGACGATTGAACACGCAGTGTAGATACTCGGTGTCTGTGATGGCCATGAACAGAATCGTTTGCACATCAGAGAGGGACCAGAGCGATACCCGCTGCGCGTTCATCCCTCTCAGTGCCAATAAAAAATAAATTATTTGGTGGCTACGCCTTAATCGTTTTGGCCTCAGCGCCACAGTGGCGGAAATAATGCAATTCGTTAAAGGGGAAACCACCAGAGACCCTTTACGCACCCGGCTCAGAAGCTCGAAAAAAAGACGAGAGGTAGCTCTGGCCGGACCGGGGTTCGAACCCGGGACCTCGTGGTAAGAAGCACTTTCACGCTCACGGGCCCGCGGCTGAGCTTAAGGTCAATCCCAAGACCAACTAAGAATGCGAGGTCGAGCTAAGTTGGAATGCGATGATTTGCCGGTACATGAGCCATGCGATGGAGTTTTGCCTGTTACTTTACACACCAATGAACTAAGAACATCCAAGAGAAGGCCAGGGTGACAAATACCAGCTGTTACCATCTGTTCTGTTGCAGATGGCTTTGGATTATGCAGCACATGCGATTTGGCCACAGCAACGTGATGTGTGAGCCTGCGTTCCAAGACATGGGTACAGAAGTTTTTTGTCGCTGTGAGGGAGATAAAGCCGCCGAAAAGAACTGTAGCATGCTAAGACAAACAACTCAGCATCATCACAGGGGTATGGGGCGGCCATGGCCAACCCATCAGTGATCACCAGTGGCACTTCAGCTGTCAGGTCACACACCTAAAAAATAGCCCCAAATACTCAGGATTGTTCTATCTAACTAAGCGACACTGGTGATTAGTACTCCCAATCGATACCAATTCGACAGCTTTGCAGTGCATGGCAAGGTACACATCTACGTTGCCCTTCACAAGAATGCCTCGGGTGTGCGCTGTAGAAAGGTAACACTGCTCTGAAGCAGCAATCCGATTCGAGTTAATGTGTCAAGTGTGTCAAGTTACAGGCGAATTAATTAGATAAAGAAGCTGACCAATCAGTTCAATGCACAATTTGTTGGAGAATGGAAAGGCAGTGAGTAGGCAAGAACCCAAATATGCAAATTGCAGCTTTCGATGCTGTTGTGGTCGTCGGTTTAGGATTCGGTGTCGTCGTCGTCGTCATCGGTTTCGCCGCCGTCATAGGTGTCGTCGTCGTTGTCGTCGTCGTCGTCGTCGTCGTCGGTTTCGGAGTCGTTTCGGTTTCGGTGTCGTCGTCGACGACATCCACGACATCGACGACGACGACAAAGACTCCGAAACCGACGACAACGTCTCCGACACCGACGACAACGACAACGACTCCGAAACCGACGACAACGTCTCCGACACCGACGACGACGACAACGACTCCGAAACCGACGACACCGTCTCCGGCACCGACGACGACGACGACATCGACGACGTCTCCGAAACCGACGGCGACATCCACGACATCGACAAAGACGGCGGCGGCGGCGGCGGCGGCGGCGACATCGACGACGACCCAAACTTCCCCAAAGGTTCCGAGTTGCAAGTTCGGAACTACGACAACAACAAAGAGCGCATCCGCAAAGCCTCATAAGAACTAAACTGAAAAATGCAGCTGGAATTCATCCTGTAGTTACGATGTTTACTAAGGGTCACAGAAGCGCACTTGTCCAAAGGGTTGTTTATGACGGACGTCAAAAGCTGCGGCCAGCGCGTCAAATCGGACAGCTGCGATAGAACCTGATTCTGTACTTCAGGATCAGAAGGATCCCATACAATGTCGTGTGTAAGCAGCACGTCCGCAGGCTTCCCAGCAGGGTCGCTGTCCAAGTTAGGGGAGTTGTCTATCCCTTCGCCAGTGGACCCGTGCCCGGGCGCAAGACCCCAGACCAAGCTTGCCTTGATTGTAGATTCCAAACCCTTCACGCATTAGCCATGGTATAAAGCATCAGCAGTAAATACTGGAGCCAATTGAGCACATGCATGTTCACTTCTAAAGGGTATGTGTTGGGTTTCAATGTCCCTCATGAAAAAATGCATCGCTAAATACTATCTAAAAGCTTGGCTGGCAGAGACTTTCGTGATGGTGCTGTTGTATCATTCGAATGAAGTGGTGGATATGTTTCGTTACGTGGTCATACATATGCCTGTGTTGGTTCATGACTATTCCGTACCTTTCAGGTTTGTAACAAACGTTTGTGACTGAAGTGAGTAAAGCTGCAGGCATAACTCCATTTGTGACTGAAGTACAGTGCAGTCACGATAACTCATACTCGGCCTAACTCATACAAAAATCTGTGTAAAGTTACAGGCTTAACTCCATAGCATGGCTCATGTACCAACAAATCATCGCATGCCAACACAAAATAGGCTGCGCAAAACAGCACGATCAAGCCAAAAAGCGATGCGAGAACTCGTGTTCGTCCATTCCCGACCGATTTTTTGGTGCATATTGAGGTACAAGTGAACGTGATCACGCGTGACTCTACTATACATGCATGAAGTCAGAGACGCACCGTCTGAGCGCCCAAAACTGGGGCATCATCAGCTAGAAACTGGTCAGGGTTTGCAACCACTTCCTCTCTGCGGGCCCACGTTTCCAGCTCACCGTACACGCATGCCGGGCATGCAGGCAGGTTGTCAGCCTCAGGTCCATTGATGTAGCGGTAGAAGAACTGCACAAATGCATGCTGTGGAAGCACTGTTCATGGAAGCAAGAATTCGGCGATTGCTTGCAGCGGTGAGTGCAAGGGCGATTGTTGTGCAGTCGTCGAAATAATTAATCGGGGTGTTGCGTGGGTTGATGATCCAGGTTGCAGGAGAAAGCAGATGACGGTGTAAGGCACATGACTGTGCAAGGCAGATGAAAGGGTTCTGTAAAATGCAGGTTAAGGTTGCTGTATGCACCTAAGTCCCTGGACGGGTGGGTAAGTGGGCAAGTGGTGTAGAGGAGTTTCCCTGGGGTACTGGGGTAGTGGGGTTCCGCACTAGGTGGTGGGTAAGTGGGTAAGTGGGGACCTGGGATCCTGGCGCCATGGGGTGTGTGTGCATGTGCTGGGGGGGTGCTGTGTGCGCCTCAATCAAAGGCAGATGATCGTGTTCTGTAAAAGGCAGATCAATCAAACGATGTGTAAATGTACAGGCATAACTCCACAGAATGGCTCATGTACCAACAAATCAACGCGTTACTTAACTCCATAGCATGGCTCATGTACCAATGGTGGATCAACGAAGGTGGATGAATGTCAAAACAGATCATTGAAAGGCAGATGAATGTGACTGTGAGATGGAAAGTACCTGCACATTGTGATCAGACTTGAAGATGGGTGGTTCGCTAGTAGGTGGCGGGGTGAGGGAGGCAGTTCCAATAACCCCAAACACCGTGATCGCACAGCACACGCCTATAGCCACCCAGCGGTACCTGCAAAGCAGCGTATGTAAAGTCACAGGCATAACTCCATAGAATGGCTCATGTACCAGCAAATCATCGCATGACAACTTGGCTCGACCTCGCACAAACGACACAGGACATGCCACTACCGAAACAACCTGCAAAGCAGCCAGCAAGAGGATTACTACAGGATTACTACGTTGTAGTCATGATACCTGGGACCTACGATCAGGCATCACCAGCGTCGCTTCATTTGTCAGGCCACACACCTTAAAAACAGTCCAAACTATTCATGATTGATCTACTTTTGTAAGCGACAGTGGTGAGCAGTGCCTACGATATCTCGTTTTCAGCTGTTCAAGACGTTTTCTTCGTGATGCGAACACGTTTGAAAGAGCTTTCCCATACAAAATTGATTCGGAGGCTCTAAGAGTATAATTCGTCGGGATTTTTTGACAGGACATAGGTTTATGACAAATCGTTACTCTGCTGTAGAACAATGGGAGCGATGTTGAAACACCAATGTGGTTGTAGTCAGTAACTTGGAGAATTGTCTCGGTTGTTTGTTGTTCACAGGCTGCCATATGCATGCGGAGGGTTGTAAGAGGCAGGGCTCATGCACCCAAATTAGATTTGCACCTGTAGCCACCTACCTCCATGCATGGTAGTGGTGCGAACTAATTACATAACAACAAACATGCTCTGCATCAGCCGTTCACCAGCAGAATGTATGTCTATCAGCAGAACGCATGTACATGTAACCACATGCACAGCATGCATGTGGTGAGAGCGCTTTTTGCACATAAAAAAGAACAGAGACAAAGAAAAGGAGGAACTTAGGAAATAGACCGCATAGACCGAGTATGAAACAGACCGAGTCATAAGAAATTGACCGATAGGAAATAGACCGAATCCTTCAGAAGTAGACCGAATCAGAAATAGATCAGAAATAGATCGAAACCATTGAGGAACGGCACCTGAAAACAAAGTCAAACAGCTTGCCCAAGAGCCCCTGGACGTCAAATACTTGCCCACAGCAATGTGATGCATTCTGTGCATGCATGTATGCGAGCTGGTGTGGAGGAATCACTACTGGTGGCTTGCCAGGCAGCAGGAGCCGATGGCGTTGGATCTTTTGGGTCACTCTCACTGGCCTCCAGTATGGGAACACCACCTGTAGCCACAGTTACAAAGTCGAGTTCAGTTACTATTTTGTGTGACGATCAATAGCCTGAAGTATGCCAACATCCCCAGTAGCCACAGTCATAAAGTCCACTTCAGTCACTATTATGTGTGAGTAAAGTCACATGCATAACTCCATAGAATGGCTCATGTACCAGCAAATCATTGCATGCCAACTTACCTCGACCTCGCACGAACGACACGGGACATGCCAATACCGAAGCAACGACAGGGAATCAAGCTAGCCTCTCTACCCACATCGCGCACGAAGCCATGACACTTGAGTATAGGGACTGACTCGACTATTATTTGTGACTATCAATAGCCTGCAGTATGCTAAGACCCCCTGTAGCCACATTATCAAACTTTCTACTCCATGTCACAGTCAACGTACAAAATAGATATATTTGTGTTTCATCTTCAACGTATAAATAGTAGTTACATCGACAGATAACGTGTAAAATACTCAAAAAATATCGTGCATGTCTGCTTGGATTCCAAAAATATTTGCGCAAATTCATAAAATGCATGAGCGCAAAATTAATTTCGCATGCCTGCATGCATTCAAAATAAATAGCGCAAACTAAAAAACTACATGAATTTCAAACACACGGCGTAAATGTTGGCATGCCTGCATGAACTCCAGAGCCCGAGGTTCCTGGCCGCCCTGAACGAATCGGAGAGTGTTGCCTGTGTTCCTTCGCTTAGGTCTCCGATCAGCGCATACATCGCAGCAGCAACAGCACGGGCACAGCGTGCATGAGCAGCATGCATCTTCGCCGAGTCTTTCGGCAGCCATTCTGGGAAACTCCATGTGATAGTCCCAAACAGCCAAACAGATCTGCATGCGCATGGTGAACGTGAACAGCAGTAGTGACATCAGCAGGATGCAGGAACAGGTTCACAGCGCAATCAGGAAAGCAAGTTACCAAGAAACAATAGCTACTTGGGATGATCTAAACAGGCATCACTCTTCTTCTGCCGTCGGAACTAGCAGGCCCGGCAGAAGTGCATGGCCACTGGAACACACTGCGAATACAATTGAAGTGTGTAAAGTTACAGGCTGAACTCCATAGCATGGCTCATGTACAAGCAAATCATCGCATGACAACTTAGCTCGACCTCGCACTCATGACGTAGGACATGCCACTACCGAAGCAACGACAGGGAATCAAGCTAGCCTCTCTACCCACATGGCGCACCAAGCCATGACACAATACAATTGCACCCCCGTGGACAGTACAACTGGCATACGTGGTTCAGTTTGATAGGTTCAGTTCCATGGAATTCCAGCGCCCTTGCCGATGTCATCACAACTGCCATATGCTCTTACCATCTTACGATCTTACGCACTTTACGATCTTACGCACTTAGCTTGTGAGTTCATCAGTTTATATATAGTGTGTGTAAAGTTACAGGCATAACTCCATAGAACAGCTCATGTACCAGCAACCAGTTTATATACAGTTACATCCAAGGATATACAGTTCAGGAATGGGGAAAGAGTAGTCATGTCAGTGAAATAATTTAATATGTTCATTTTGGGGTGGGTTGCCTGTAACAGTTCATGATTTTCCGGGGTGAGCACGACAAAAGTTGAATAATTTGGCAGACAAGTTGTCAATAACGATACCCCTGGCTACATTGACAGAACGCCGCCGAAGAGATATGATGAGCTAGGGTAGAAATCGAAACAACTGCAGGGGTAACAGCCAAGGCATCACCAAGGCCAAAGCACACAGATATATGAAGGTGCCAATGCTGTTTAGGGGCAGTGTACTTGCAAATGAACTGCATTAGCACCTTCATATATTTGTGTGCTTTGGCCTTGGTGATGCCTTGCCTGTTACCCCTCCTGTGCATCGACAGAACCAGTTGTAAAAACGTGGTGTAAACCAATGTTGTACAACAGTGTTCGAAATAGCCCGGGGTGGCCCAGAGCAACCCGGGGAACTTATAGCTTGGTTTCACCTTACTTACTGAGATCGGTTATCGTGATATGGGCTCTGGCGCTCCTTTCAGCATCTGCTGTTTAGCCTGATTTTGGTTTCCTGCGCCCCTGTGGATGTAATCACTGGCTTAACTTGCTCAACTTACTTACAGCTTGTTTTTAACTTACAGCTTGTTTTTCAAATCAAAAAGTGGGGGACCAAGAGGGGGGGGCCTTTGACAATCGATGAAGCTTTATGCCCCCAGTTTCATGACAATCGATGACACTTTACGAACTGTACGAAGTAATTTCCGGGCAACCCGGTGGGTTGCACAACTCTTGACAGGGGACAGCAGCAGTGATCACCAGAGTTGCTTGGTTTGTTAGGTCGTACACCTAAGAAACAGTCCCAAATATTCATATTTGCTCTATCTAACGAAGCGACACTGGTGATCAATGGACAGGGTAGACAGCAAAAGCTCAGAGGCAGCTCAGAAACAGTTTATTTTCCGTGCGGCGGTTCACTTGTACTACAGATCATGGACATTCTGCTGATGCATAGCTTGCATGACAAGCATGCGGGTCTGTTGGGGCGCACCGGTAGCCACGTAACAGCGAGTAGGAAGTTCACGACAACGAGGGTCGCGAGGAGGAGCCCGAATGACTGCACAGCGGGCACCGGAGAAAAGATGTTTGCAGCAAAAGCGAACGCCGAAGTTGTGGACCTGCATGCATGTTGCGGAAATTATGTCTATACCTTTCTATGTGTTTATACTTGTGTACTCAAAAACAAGGTTTATGACAAAAATGGTGATCAAACAAGACCATGAAGGATCACAGGAGTGTAAAACATGTTTGCAGTGAGTGCTTACAGATGGAGCAACAATATTATAAAGAACTGGTGCTGTTGTGCCATTCGAGTGAAGTGGTGGATTTCTTGTGTTAGTTGCTTTAGGCTATTTGGGTTCCTGCCTATTCGCTACCTTTCCGTTTTGTAAGGGGCTCGCTTACAGATGGACCAACAATAGTTTAAAAACTAGATGCAAGCAGCCGTGCAGTGACTGGCTACAGGGGGCGTGGCGTGGCGCACGTGGCTAGCATCGAGGATGCGGCCTGTGATAGAGTTGCTGTGAGGCGGGTGTCCAGCGCAAAGTGGCCCATAAAGGGTCTTGTGTTCTTGAAGAAGGCGAGCGTCACAAAGATATCATCGAGGCCTATTCCCAGCATCACAAAGGGCGCCAGAAAGTGGATGAAGGTGATGTGCTGCCAGTCTCGAGGGCTTGAGTAGAGTAGCCAGGATAAAGGGAAGGAGATCTGCATCATATCCAGAAGTTCTCGCATCCGGATATACCCTTGAGGGTTGAGGTGAGGGGTGGGTGGGGGTTCGATTGCTCGATTGTCCCAGAAACAGCTTCAATTTTGCAAACCGGAAAGCTAGTGAATGGGCATTGAACCCAAATAGCCAATTCAACAAACACAAGTTATTGTTAGAGTGATTCTCTAGGACCTATAAACGAAGCCAGAACGTCTGTGTTGAAGTATTAAAACCGTTACGGCCCGCAGCAGTCGAAGCTCCAGAAATGAAGAGAGTTCATTCTGTCACATGTCTACTGGCAACAGCAATCATGGCATGCATCTCTTAGCAACAGAAAAATATCAGAAAGAAGCCAGAGTGAACTGTACCAAGAATTCATCAATATTTTCAGGGATGCTATTGGTGAGTTATATTGGATCTGTGTTGAAGGAAGATACACTTCGGCCAGCTGGGCGAGGGTCCTGCAAAAGCAGTCGAGCACCCAAAACACTAGGGGTTTTTCCACCTCAATTGATGTAATTTCATACACTTTGAACAGGAGCATAAGGAGAGTGTATATTGTAGAGTATAGAGCTCACAATGATTTGGAAAACTCCAGCAAAGGTCATGAAAGTACTTCCGCTGCCGATCCTTAGCATGACTCCCGCCAGCAGCACGGAGAGACCCGCCCATCTCAAGTCGAGAAATATCTGCTTGAACATTTGCCTCGAGGTGATTAAATGTTCTCCGTAGTTTATGATGATCCTCTCGGAAGCCTCATCTTCAAACAGGTCTATAAAATCTGCAATCGGATGCGAGGGATTCACATGCATGAAGCGTATCTGATTCTCCGCATTCATATCGGATACTGATTGTTCAAATTTGCCTTGTATGCAGGTAGATGTATCGCAAAAGACAACCCAAACATCTTTCTCATGGATAACCACTTTGTAAAACCAAATTTGAGCAACTTTCCAGAACATCCTCCTTTACAAGCCGGAAAGGTAGTGAATAGGCATGAACCCAAATAGCCGAAAGCAACTAACAACTTTCCAGCATATAAAGAAAGGGAAAACAAACAGGGGTAGCGGTGAACAGAGACTTCTTTCGAACTGCTCAGTTTTCGAACAGCAGCTTGCATCAACAGGACAGTAGAACTAGAAAGTGTGTGAGTCAGCAGTAGGACTGAAGCAGAGAGCTATAAATGTCCAGACTGCAAGCAGGAGATGTTGGGTTCTGTGCCAATGCCAAAAGCGACCGATCGGTTATGATCGTATTCTACGACTAGGAGCGATGATGTCACTGATCTAGTAGATTCGCCTACTGTAACATCAGAAGTGAACTTTCGAACACGAGCTGTCTCCAAAATACAACAAAAAATGCGTGGAACTATGCCTTACTCATTCTCTCTGCGCATCTCTTCGCCTCAGCTGAGCTCAGAGCCACACTGAAGGAACACACACTGATGCACTTCGTTCAAGGGGAAACCACCAAACCCTCTTCAAGCATCCTGTGTACAAGCCCGAAGCAACGACCAGAAACTTTAAGATATTATCTGGCCAGACCAGGATTCGAACCCAAGACCTAGCGCAACAAAAACGCGTCAACGCTAGCCGGCTCTTGGGCTGTTCTTTGTTAACCTCAGTTCAAATCTCAGGCCAATATCCGCCGCTAAATGCAAGCTGGAACCACACTCATCTCCGCCACTAAATGAAAGCTTGAATCACACTTATCTCCACCACTAAATGCAAGCTTGAATCACACCATTAGTAAGGGATCCTTCACTATCCCAAGGCATATGGATCGCCTGCCCATCCCTCCATGGCCTTCTCCCAAACTCATCTCTGTCATAAAACAGCACCGCGCTCCGGAACCACTTTGCGGTGGTTCCGGTCGCATTGATATCGAAGAAATAGGTGAAATTCTGCTGCACGAGAAACTCTGCCGCCTCTGTAACGTTGGGCCACACCGGTCTGCAGCAGGAGTGTCCTTGTCAGCCACTGTAGTGTAAAGTTACATTCACAGGCAGTTACATGCACAGGTAGTTACACGCACAGGCAGTTACATGTAACTGCCTACACATGTTAAGTTACATGTAGATAGTCACATCGACAGGACTTAGTTAAGGTACATGTACAGGCAGCCAGCATCCATAGAATGGGTCATGTACCAGCAAATCATCGCATGGCGGTCTGCAAAGTGACGGTGCGTCCCTTTACAGCATCAACTCCATAGAATAGCTGATGTGCCAGCAGATCATGGTATGACAACTCAGCTCGATCTCGCACAAACGACACTTGGCCACAGTCAGCCAACCTGAAAGAGAAGCTGAGAGAGAATCCCAAATAATCCCAGAGAGGCGGCACAAAATGTGAGAGAGAAGCTCAAAAGCTACAACATGGCAGGCATAATGCAATCGTTCTTTAATCTACATCCCTCCTCTAGTGTATACTCTATTGCATACTCTACAACCCTACTACTTCTACACACCAGAAAGGTAGTGAAGATAGGCATGCATACATACAGCCAAAAGCATGCGAACATAAAACACTACACCGTAAATACTTCCGAGATGGTGCTGTTGTGCCATTCGAGTGAAGTGGTGGATGTTTCATGTTAGCTGCTTTCGGCTATTTGGGTTCATGCCTATTCACTATACCGTAATTCATATACTCTACAATCTAAATTTCAAAAGCTGTCTGCAATCTACAATGTTTCTGTATCATGTCTGATGTTTCTAGAAGACCTGGAGAAGAGCGCACTCTGGTTTAAGCTCGAAAAGTCCGTTTTGGTACGACTCTAAGCTTGTGTGCATGAACGATGCAAAAGAGAATGGAGGAGCGCAGGGATAACCGCGCTCCTGGCGGTAGCAAATCGTCTGAAACCTAAGATCGTCCAGGATTCTCTGTTCGACTCTACGAGCCTGCACCAAAACCCCGCAAATCCGTAGGGTTGACCGAAACCTGTTTAAAAGAACAATTGGCGCTTAACTTAAAGATGCCTTGAGGGGAAAATGCGCCAAGTAATGCTGGTACCGGTTCCGGTAAACCCTACTTCAACCGGGCATTGAGCCTGACGAAACCTAACCCTAGGAATATTCACTGGTTGCACCACATGCATGCTGCAGTGGCGTAGGCACCGAATCACAGTTTCTTGCTCTGACAGGCACAGTGCGCCATGATCAGAGCATCAGATGCAGCTCTCATGCAGCTCTCATGCATCAGAGGCCAGCAGGAGAGGGGCGTGACAGGAACATGAGCGCACCTTAGCCACCATCTCGTCAGTCACCGCGTTGCGATCTCCATCGTAGCGGTAAAAGATGACCAGAGGGGGCCACACGAGACCCTCCGACCCTGAGGGGGGGTTGGGGGTCTGTTGCAGCGTACGTGACCCCCCCTCTGCACCTACACCTGGGGGGAGTTTCACACCTGAAAATGCATCTCCAGCCACCACCACTTCAATCCCCTCCTCCCCAGCATCATACCCTTCCAGCCCCCCTGCCACCAGCTGCTGGTCAAGCTTCCTGAAGTATTCATGCACACGCTCGTCTCCCACGAGCTTCTCGAACATTCGCAATCTTCTAGAACCTTCCGAAGATTCTTCTACAGATTCTTCTACAGGTTCTTCTACAGATTCTTCTACAGATTCTTCTACAAACGGATCAGATCCGATATTACCACGACCGGAACCAGAACCAGGGTTAGTACCGGCTGCCTGGTCAGCCTGTGCAACGTCTATGGCGCTCTGCAGGATTGTGTCTCGATTTCGTTTGAGTGTGGAGACTGCCTGGCTCTCTGCGGAAACGGGGTGGTCTTTGACTTGTAGCGAGTCGAACTCTGTGAGGGGGATGGGGCGCCGCTGGGGCAGCACGGCAGGCGCAGCCAGTGCCAGCAGAAGCACAAACATTACCAGGAGGCTTTTGCCTGGGGCTGCTGCGACCAGCGAGACGAAGAAATTTGGCCATGTGCCACTGCATGCACGCACAACCCTTTTTACAGACCGCCATGCATTGATTTGCTGGTACATGAGCCATTCTAAGGAGTTACAGGCCTGTAAATTTACACACTATTTACAGACAGTAACATGCTGACCTGAATTGCGATAATGTTTTAGACAAAGAATCGTGCGTTATGCGGTACTTGCCGAACCTTGCTGCACCTACGGTATATGGAACATGCATATGGCACACAAAGCCATGTGCCGCTGCACGCATGCAAAACCCTTCTTAATTTACAGCGGCTGCTTTCACAGGGATTACATCGACAGGACTGCAGACAGAACTATAAACTGTGTGTGTCAGCAGCAGGAATAGCGCAGAGAGCTATACATGTCCAGACTGCAAGCAGGTGAAGTACATCAGGCAGAGGTACCAGCAAAAAGGAATCCGCTGCAATGCATGCACAGCCTTTTTTACAGACCGCCATGCGATGATTTGCTGGCACATGAGCCATTTTTGGCGGAAACAGGAATTGGCCGTAACTGTTGGCAAACGGTCTTTGCCTCTTCGACACTTGGATGAAGAATCGGCGTTACTGAGAAGAGTTTTGAGAAGTAAAGTAGTTGCATCGACAGGGCGCAGAAACAGATGCACAACGCAAACAGGGAAGCAAATTATCAAGAAACAGCTGCTACTTGGGAATATCTACACATACATCTCTCTACTTCAGCTGTTGGAACCAGCAGGCTCGGCAGAAGTACATGGTGGCAGGTGAATGCGAGGGATGTTCTACAGATCTGGTTCATTTGCAACATGTGGTACACGTCGCTCATGGACGTGATGTACATCCTGCACCAGATAACACAGCTACAATGTGGTAGCATAGTTTACAATGTGGTAGAGGCTACTGGTGACCTGCAGAAGACCTTCTTTGAGATTGGCTCAGTGCATTTGAGTGTGCTGAAGTGCAACTAGAGGTGTGTATGCACAGTTCTGGGGAAGGTGTTTCAGGGGAAGGGGAAGGTGTTTTTAGGGAAGGTGTTTCTGGGGAAGGCGTTTTTGGGGAAGCTGTTTTTGGGGAAGGTGTTCTGGAGGAACATGACTCCGTCCACTTTCGACACTTTTCTGGAAAGCTTACGTTACGCCTGAAAGCACAATTTTGGCACTTCGGCAATTTACAGCATCTGTGTGCTAGGCGGGATTTTTGTGGTGGCAGCTCACCACATGCTGACCTGAATTGCGGTACTTTTTTAGACAAAGAATCGTGCGTTATGCGCTACTAGCCGAACCTTTCCGCCACCTTCGGTATGTATTCCGCCAGAATATGGAACATGCATATGGGACACAAATCGATCGCTAGCAAACCAGTAGGCATGCGTGAAGTTCACAGGTAGTAGTGCGAGGTTCGCACTTTAGCTCCTTCAGCGTGGGGTCAACGAAACCCTCGTCCTGGGGTGTCTGGGCGTAAATGTTCGGCGACACAGGTCGCCCATGCATGGACATAGGCGCTTGCGCCAGCTGTGCTTGTGCTCCTAGCTGCATCCCTGCCGGCACCCCTGGCTGCACCCCTGGCTGCACGCCTGGTTGTACCCCTGGCTGCACGCCTGATTGTACGCCTGGTGGCATGCTTGGATGCATCTCCGGTACGCCTGGCTGCATCCCCGGTAGCACCCCTGCCTGCTGCACCCCTGCCTGTTGTACGCCTGCCTGCAGTTGCATCCCTAGCTGCCCGCCTGGTTGACTGGCTTTGAACTGTGGGGGAAACTGTTGCGGAGGGCCAGGCTGAGGTCCCCGAGGAAGCGGCTGTTCGCGGGGCGGGGGTCCAAGCAACCCCGCCTGCATGGGGGCTTGACGAGCCCCCCGCGCCGCACCCCAGTCTGACCGGACACCTTCAGGGCTGCCCTTCACACCTCTTGCATCGTCTCGACTGGAATTCTTTCTGCTGCTAGGATTCTGCCGCTCCTTCTGCTGCTGCTGCTGCTGCTGTTTCTGCTGCTGCTGTTGCTGCTGAAACGCAATCGCGTTGTGGGGGGGCTGCTGGGGGGGTATATGGTGATGCCCTGGCGGTTGACCCCAGTGTCCCGGCACAGATGAACCACCTCTGGTGTTGGGTGCATGCTGCACCCCCTGATGAATGGGGTTCTGGTGCAACCTCGGTACTTGACCCCAGTTCGCTGGAACATCTGGATCGCTTGCAGGGTATGTAGGTGCATGGCGGTTGTCTCTATGTATTGGGGCAGGGCCATGCGGCTGGGGTGGAGATCGAGGGCCATGCCCATGGCCAGAGCGTGTTGGCTGCTGCGCGTTGGCATGCTGCGCATGCTCTCTGCTGCCACGCGCTTCAGCACTTTGAACATTGCCAGGTTCGTTCGATGCGTTGTGCCGGCGAGAGGATCGGTTGCTTCGAGTGCCATGAGGCTGTTCATGTGCTCCTGCCTGCGGTCGCCCCCCGGCGAGCGCAGCGTTATTTTGATTGTACATTACTCAATCAGCCTAGACGATTTTCTGCAGTATGTGCGCGGTCTGTTGGGTGTAGTACACACGGTGCCGTGTCCAATTGCCTGTTGAGCCTGTTCGCCAAGCATCTACACAATGCATCCACACGGTTTGCAGCTGCGCAATGAATGCAGACCAGAGGCTTGATGATAGTCGTGCAAAGGCTCCGTGCCAGCAAAGCGTGTGATGGCTGTTTGCAGTGTGAACCAGTGTGAACTGAATATGGCACGAGTGCAATGGTCACAACTGCGAAGAGGGGTAGACTCGCAAGGACTCACGCAGTAGAACCTCGTGAACGTCGTGCAAATTCAAACAACAATCTCTAGGCGCACTGTAGCACGAACAGTCCAGTGCACATTCCATGTGTGGCGGCAGTATTTAAGTCCTAACCGCCCCCTTCCAGGTACGCGATCGAAAGCATTAGCAAACAGCTTATATCAACTACATTTTACGTGCCAAGAGGATGCAGCTTTCCTCACAGAACTTCAATAGACTATTCCATCACGAAATCTGTCAAGAGCCCATGGGTTTGAAGGCCATCGGTCTGGACAGAATGTGTGTACAGTGCGACACAAACTACTGGTGTAGCTGCGGCGTGGGACCAATTACAGTACAAAATTGCCCTCGCTGCACACTGCCACACGTAATGTGTAATCGCACCAGTAGCACCGTTCACTTACGGTGGACTTCTTTGGTCAGCTGCATGTCTGGGGCCTGAACCAGGGATTTCTGGGATTTATGACAACATCAGCCACTTATGTACGACATTGTGCTTCGTACTGACGTCTCTGCGGACTGGAGTCGCTGGTAGGTGCCTTCGCGTGTGCAAGAGCTACGTAGATACGCATACGCCAGAGAATGAAGAGAGCGGTCAATGCGAGTATCAGGAGTACGCTAGAACGGGACAGATCGCAAGTAGGTTGACAGACTATTCCGTCTGTGTTGTCAGTGCACACGCAACTGAGCGAGATGGAGAATGCTTGTCTACAGTACGTTTCCAGCGGCGTGTGCTGTTTTTACCTAGACGTGTGACAATGCACGTTTTCATCTGACTGGAGGTGATAACGCCTGCCATGTGTCCAATCACTGAAGCAAGCTCGTCTATTTTGGAGCCGGAGGAGGTACTTTGATCGTGGCTTTGGTGTGCATGAAGGGTAGCTTCTGAACCTGGAGAGCGAATAGAAGGGGCTTGAAAACAACGGTGACATGACATACAGCTATGAGCAGATGTCATATCAAAGACTTGATATAACATCTGAGGAATGTGTAGTTCGACAGGAGACTGCACTACAACAATACGTTTTGTTCCAGATGTCCGATATTTTTCGTCCAGACATCAGGAATTGTTCCTTCAGTGTTTCTCAGATATCAATAATTGTTCCTTCAGTGTTTCTTACTCCGTAAATAAGCCCGCTCAAAAGTCCGCATTGACACATGGCTGCCTTAGGGAGGCTACTACGCACTATGAAGCATGGACATATATATCATGTGTGATATGCATGTGGAGGATACTTCAACCAATCCACTCTCCGGGATCCCGCTGGAGATAAGTATAACTACATATTATAATTACAGGCGCATGCTAGACAAGGCTACTCCTCACTCACATGCATGCTGAGAGATTACATCGACAGGACTGCAGATCTGCATGCTGAGAGACTGCATCGACAGGACTGCATCCTGTCGGTGACTATAGTTCTACAATCGACTGTAGAACTATAAATTCATCACTCCCATGCTTCAATCACTCCCCATGCTGATGTGGAATGCACACGGCGCCGCCAATATGATTCATCAGGAACCAAACACTGCTATCCAAACTATCAAGCCTTCCCTGTTGAGATAGATCCACACTTCTGCCATCCCTACCAAGCTATCCAGTACCTGTGTCTAAGGCGGAGCCTACCAGGGAGGGGGGATTTTTTCTGATCACATGCATGCCCCACATGCATGCCCCGGCCACACACCACACAGCCCAGCAGACTTGCGAGCATGTGCCCATGCGGACACCATTGGCACTGGAGCTTCAGGCGCTGGCTTCGGCAGGCTCAGGGATGGGTGTGCTGGTGGCGCCGCCGTATGTCTCCTCCAAATACTTGATGATTTCACTCGACTCAAACAATGCTGTCATCGTGTTGGGGTCCTGTACCAACAACTCAGCGCGGTGTATGATGAGGGTTTCTTACTGAAGGGTTTATCTAGGGTTTTGTTACTGAAGGGTTTATCTAGGGTTTTGTTACTGAAGGGTTTATCTAGGGTTTTCTAACTTTAGGTTTCTCTAGGGGTTTGTAACTTGAAGGTTTCTGGGGTTTCGAACTTTAGGGTTTCTAACTTAAGGGTGGGTTTCTAACTTCAGGGTTTAAGAAGAAGACTCAAAGATCAACGGTTCATAAGCCTGGTCGAACCTGAGCTGAAACGCAAAGACGAGGGACATGCCGCTACCTGTATGCATGCAGAAGAGGGGGTAGGAAGGGGGGAGGAAGGGGGGGTAGGAAGGGGGGGCATTACCTCCAGCAGCGGGGCTTGGAACTTGCCGTATTTCTCGAATACCGCCTGCCTGTTGCCGGACCCGCGGCAGGTGGGTTTGAAGATGTGGGGGATTTCCAGCTCCACGATGCGTTCGCGCACGACGCGCGTGAACGGGGATGGCTCGTAGCCCCACAGCACCACCGGCTCCTCAGGCAGAGTGGAGGGGCTATACTTGGAGCCCTTGCCCAACCTGCAGCGCCACTGTCATGCGTTGATGTTCTGGTACAACAATGAGCCATTATTTGGAGTTGTGCCTGCAACTTTCGAGTGAAGTGGTGCATGTTTTGTGTTAGTTGCTTTTGGCTATTTGGGTTCATGCCTATTTACTACCTTTCCGGTTTGTAAGAGACAAATGTACTGACCACACGGCCACTACGTAGAATGCGTGCCTCAGCGTGATGCTCAAGCACCAGGAACTCTACTTTAGACAATTTGTGGAAATTTGTGCGTTAGCACCGAAGTGCTCTTGGGCGATTTTCGACCGATTTGCAAGTCCGGTGCGTTGCTCGGAAAATGGTTTGGGGGCACTTCGACAGTTGTGACGATTCCGAGCGTTTGCTCGAGGACAAAAAAATCCTGAAAAGTCGACAAAATTGCTTTTCTGCTGTTACAATTTAGCCAAAATCTCCTGTGTTACGCGTTACTTGTCGAACCTTTCACGTGGACTACGGTATGTAATCAGTTTTCTACGTATCAGTTTAATAGTTCTCACTTTTCTATTTAATGAAAGATAACTTGTAGATGTTTGTTGACTAATTAGTGTAGTAGATTCGCCCAGAATAGTAACAGGCATCAACAAATCACGCACAAATCCCAAATAAAAGCTAATCGGGAACCATCACGCTTTTACAAACCGGAAAGGTACTGAATAGGCATGAACCCAAATAGCCAAACGCAACTAACACAAAACATCCACCACGAACTCACTAATAAAAGAAAGAAAAACGTAACACTACTTCACAGAGTGCTACGCAGCGGAGCAGAAAGTGCCATAACAGGCAACAGATCACAACATGCATAGCCATAGAGGCTTAGCCATGACACACCCGTAACAGGCATCAGATCATAACAGGCATC
Source organism: Ulvella scutata (assembly GCA_032359135.1). Classification (NCBI taxonomy): domain Eukaryota; kingdom Viridiplantae; phylum Chlorophyta; class Ulvophyceae; order Ulvales; family Ulvellaceae; genus Ulvella; species Ulvella scutata. The sequence continues at coordinate 42,962 of JAUMHD010012978.1, forward strand.
GACAAATCATGCGCGTCATGCACTCACTACTTCACAGAGTGCTACGCAGCAGAGCAGAACGCATACCTTCCGATGCCAGACAAGCCACATGAAACAGCTGTCATAGGTCCCGGTTTGAAGGACAACTTGTAGATGTTAACGAATCGGGGTAGTTTCAGAGCAGTAACTAATTAATGATACATCCGCCCAGAATCGTAACAGGCATCTGTAGTTTGAGCTGTATGCTAAGTTAATATGCTAAGTTGTCCTCTTCACAGAGATACGAGGCGCATCGGAGCAGAACGCATACCTCCCGATACCAGACAAGCCGCATGAAATGGCAGTCACAGGCCCCAGTTTGAGCTGCGGGGGCACGCTGCCGGCGCCGTATGTAGTAGCCAGGTACTGGATTATGTCATCGGACTCATACATAGAGGTTCCCGTGTTGGGGTCTACCATGTATGGAAACATAGCCTTGCCTCCCTTCTGGAGGGCCTCGGGTCGGAAATTGGGCCCGTCCTTGGGGCATGGATAGAAGAGAACGTCCAGATCGAGGTAGTTCACCATCTCACGGACCTTCTTGCAGAATGGGCATGCATCAAACTCGTACAGTACGATGGGCTGCTCGGGTCTGTTGAACGTCGGGATCAACTGCACAGCATGGTGTGTTCTAGAACCTTTTATAATACGCGGATCCCCTTGTAGACATCTAGATGACAGGTGACGGGAAGGGGGTGGCGGGCAGCATGCATGTTGTAGAAGCACTGTGTTGTCGTGTGCGATGCAGAGGGGCATGGTGGAGCTCTGGGCGGCGCAGGGGGGGCGCAGGGGGGGTGGCTCTGGTCTGCGCAGGGGAGGTGCTGCAGGCCTGCAGGACCCTAGGTGGGCGCAGGGGGGGAGCTCTGGGCATGCTAGGTTCTGTGCAAGTACCAAAAGCGCCCGATCGGTTATGATCGTATTCTACCACTAGGAGCGATGATGTCACTGATATAGTAGAGTCGCCTACAATAGTAACAGGGCAGCAAAGGGGGGGTGCTGCAGGGAGGCGCAGGGGGGGCGCTGCAGGGGGGCTCAGGGGGGCAGCTCTGGGCGGCACAGGAGGGGCGCTGCAGGGCGGCACACCGTGGACTCTTCTTTCAGCTGCTTGCCACCCACTGCCTGGATGGTGTACTGTGTGAAGTCCTGGTCCACCAGCGACGCACTGTAGCCCGCAACAAAGATTCCCATGCCTGCTCGTAGGGCGAGGCCAGGGGAGGCCCCTGCGATGGCCCCCAGGTATCCATCTGCAACCTTGAACCTCTCGCCTTGAACTTTGAGAACGTAGCCATCCTGCATGCATGCTGCTCTCTCCTGGAGGTCGCCATCAGTGCAGCCCATGTGCTGCAGAAGGTGCAGCTGCCATCCTGCCGCCATCCATGAAAGTTCTGGCTTGTTGGTGCACCACGGTGTTCCGTGTTCGTTGACGCGATACATGCGGCAGATTTAGTGCAGATTATTTCATAGCGTCGCGCAGAAGTCAAGAGCTTGAAGTAAAGACAGTACGACGGCAATTTGATACGGCTGGAGCAAATGATACGTCTGGAGTGATCATTAGCTCGAGCCCATTATAATGGGGTCGAGCTAATGGTCACTCCACCCGTATATAGGTTTAGTACTAACGAAGCTGGTTGGCTGCACGCAACTAGCTCGGTCTCCGAAGCAGAGGACAAGACATCAGTTGAATGTCCGAAACAGTGTTTTCAGTCAGCATGCTTGGGGACATGCGCATTCCAGCACCAAAACTCGTCCCGGATCGATCCGGAGTCCAGCTGCAATGCGTGTGATCACCCCGCCAGAAACATCACGCGACGTGAATGCATGAAGCAGTACACTCCTCAAAGATCCACAACTGGGATACGCGAGGGATGAGAAAGGCGGTGAAGTGCACGGAGCTGTCAGCGGTGGTATCCACCACACATCTGTGGACATGTGCATTCAGAAACAACTCACCACCAGACATTGCACACGCACACACTAACAAGTGGTGAATTGCACACATCGATTACATCTAACTCTGGAATGGGGGCCTCCTCAGGCTCCGGAGTGACAGCCTCCGAAGTAACCTCCGTTGTTTCAGGCTCTGCTTCCACCACGACCTCCGCAATGTCTTCCGCCGCAAGCTTCTCCCCCGGTTTGATTGCTGCAGGCTTATCAGCATCTTTATCAGAATCTTTCTTTGCACGAACAGTTGTACCAAAACGAGCAGGACGGGAAACACGCGGAGTAAGCACTCGCATTGTCAGGCGGAGAGGCTGAGACATGATCGCTGAACTGTGTCTCCGGAACTGAACCACGTCACTATTCCAGGTGTTAGTCAGAGGTTCTTGCAGTATCGTGTATACATGCGTGCTGACCGCTATGGTCTGATCTTTTCAATGGCGAAAAGTGTGTGGAATTCAACCGATGAGTTGTTGGGTTTCTGTGCAGGTTTCGGCGATGGAAGGTTGAGACACGTGGAATTAGGAACCGTCATTGACCACACCATCACCTTACACGTCAGATCACTGCACTCACCGCATATGGCATCTGCACCCACGCACAGGGACATTCCTGTGCCTCCTGGTGGACCGCAGAGCAACGACGCATTCTGTTGCAACGTTCCGACATGGTGCTCTGCGAGCATGCCCCTGAATGTGCGAGTGCAGATGTAATGTGCAGTGTACAGACAATGATACGCTCTCCCACATGAAAGAAGTGAAAGGGATTCGCGGTAAAAGAAGAAAAACGTCTCTACAATACGGTTGGGTTCATGCCTATTCAATACCTTTCCGGTGTGTAACGGTAGAGACGTGATGAGCATGCTGACTACAAGTAGTGCAAGAAAATGAACATGTACTGAAGCATACAGCCTCAACTCTATAGAGCTCTACTGGCCCTATCAAGGTGTACGAACTCTTTTGTGTGTGTGTAAAAGTTACATGCACAACTCTATGGAGCTCCCCTACAATGGCTCGTGTACCAGAAAATCATTGCATCATAACTTAGCTCGTCAGCTACAAACTCTCAAATTCGCTGGTACGTTCTGAAAGATACAGCATCAACTGCGCTGGTACGTTCCGCTATTCCCACCACTTTTGAACTCCAGCTTCAGGTCAGTGATGATGATGTCCTTGCTGACAGCCTTGCACATGTCATACACAGTCAGCGCCGCAGTACTCGCAGCTGTTAGAGCTTCCATCTCTACGCCGGTCTTCCCAACAGTTCTTACCTCGGATAGAACCTGCAGTTGAGACCTCGTGACCAGGGCTGGGCAAACGTGCACAATTCGGCAAGCTATACGAAAAATTACAATTGGTACGTGTTACTTGCTTTTGAATGTTTGTGTCCATGCCTGTTCACTACCTTTCCAGTTTGTAAATCAAGCAGCAATATTTCACACGCGCATAAACGTATAGTGTAGGCTATATTATGTGTGACAGGCGCATTCTGGAGACCAGTTTTCCCCAGTATCGCTCAATTATCAGGACAGACACCTAAGAAACAGTCCCAAGCATTTAGGACTGTTCCATCTAACTAGACTATACTGGTGATCACTGCATGTGAAACACCTCGACTGCAAGAACTTCATGCGCTGTAACTATCTTTCCGGTTTGTACGAAGAAGACCTTGATGCAAGAACATCTAGCTATAGTCTATGATTTGCTGACAGATCAGCTGTCGAAACTTAACGGGCAATGAGAGAACCTTGGGCTCTCCTTCCCCCTCAACATGAACATGACAGACAGCATGCAAGACTGCTAATACACGAGAGCAACATGAACATGGCAGACAGCATGCAAGACTGTTAATACACGAGAGCAACATGAACATTACAGAGAGCATGCAAGACTGTTAATAAACGAGAGCGCTTGCTGCACGATCCCAAAGAGCGAGTACGTGCACGGTGGTCACTATTGAGTTGAAAGGGGGATCAGGTGAAACTTACATCAGCAGTGGCGCAGTACTTCAGCATGAAGCTTGCAAAGTCATCAGAGCATCGGTGAGAACAACCAGTGATCACCAGTGTCTCTTAATTTGTCAGATGACAGACCTAAGAAGTAGTATCAATTATTCAGGACTGTTCTATCTAACTAAGCGACACTGATGATCAATGGCAACAACCCAAGCAGCAACCGCACAGCAAGCAGCAAGAAGGGAGATACAGTGCATAAACAATTTCACGAGCGTGTACCGCAACTGTGCAGGTGGCTTTTTTCACATGTACTGCTCAAGAGTGCAACTTCTCTCGTTTGCAGAGTAGATGTACGTTGAGATTCTCTGCTTACAGGACGTGCACAGCAGAGATGACTTGCAGAGTAGATGTACGTTGAGATGCTCTACTTGCAGGACCTACACAGTATAGATGAGAGTGCAACAAATAATAGGTACAAGACAGCACAAAATAAACTGCAGCTGTCACTGCCAGGATGTATGAACCGGCCAGATATGTTATACTGAGGGACGATGGCACAGCACCGCATAGGTGTCCTGATGTGTCACCTTGAGGTGTCTGGGATGCTTGTGAACACTCCATCACAGATGTGGCAGTTGCAACAGCATGCTGGATGTTGAAGCATACATATACTGCCTTGCAATCCTGTAGTAGATGCAGCTGGACATCAGCTTTGCTGATGAACAAGTTGTGGCAGAGGGGGATCAGAGTGCTGGTTTGCTTGGCTCCCATAATGCCCGCTAGCTGGGCTGTGGATAGAACATCTCCCTTCTTGATCTCGTTTACATCGATCAGCTGGAACGCAACGTCGCCAACATGTACCATTGCACTGGCTCTTGCTATACGTTCAGAGGAGCCCTTCTGCATGAAGTGTTGTGGGCTTGGGCACGCCATTTGCACGCTTCCAATCATCCCATGGGAAGGTCCGAAAGATGTTTAGTCTTTACGTTAACAGCGGTAGCCTTGTCAGCTGCAGCGCGGATCTGTGTTGTGTACTGTCCGTCCCAATCAATACACTAGTGGACATGTATGATCCAGGCACAGCACCGACCCTGGGGCACTTTATGATACGCTTAGAAGGTACAAATGTCATGGTGTCACAAGCATATCAGCTGCAGGTACGTCTGATATGTCATGAGGACACCAGGTGTGAACACAACGCGTATTGACGCACTGAAGCAGTGGTACAAAGAACGTGTGAGCACGAATGCTATACCACAGATGTAACGGAGAGCAGAGGTATGCTACTGCACTCCTGACTGACCTGTGGGCATGTCGGGTACGGGCTGGCTGCACATGGTTCACCAGTGGAACACACCTCTCCCACATCTACCATGGATGCGCGGCCAGACATATCCACATGAGACAAGTGTGCTTTATGAGGCGAGTCAAGACATTCTTTCTGTAAACCATGCGATTCTGAGCTACCGGTGGCGACGCCTAAGACGGCAACAGGATTGGCATGAGCAGGTTGCTCTTGGTCTTCAAACTCAGTCCCGAAGAAATCGTCCAGCTCACGTTGTACAGCTGCCGCCTCGTCCTTTACGGCGGTAGACAACGAACGCCAGACATGCAGGAAGCGAGTGCGTGAAAGCAGCGCCTGCGCACCCAACATCTATTCCAGCATAATATGAGCTAAACAAGCAGTAAATATATCAAAACCTTGGCTTCCTGACGCCGCTTTCTACACCACCTGCCTGTGTAAAGGTTGGGGATTGAAACACACCAATTGATCGAAAGCACTGCCCTATGTCAAAGATGAAAGTGTTTCCTCCTTTCCTACATGTCAGTATACGTGTATCAACACCCGTAGTCTGTCATGGAGTGCACTCCTAGCGGCCACTAGCATGCTATAGCAATTGCGGCTACATGTTCTTCACACATGCATGCAGTTGATGCCACAGGATCCCAGGATCCCAGGACTCTACACGCTTTGATCAATATGCAGATTCCTAAACCTGTGATCCTCAGGTTCATCGGGGTTATGTTGGTTGTAGATGTCTAGAATGGAGCATCCTGGAAACACAGAGGCACATGTATGTATATCAGATACAGCCACTTCTCAAACCAGCTCGTCAGTTCATCTCGCACAGTAACTCATCCTGGCACACCGGTACCTGGGCTGCACTAGTGTCGATACAAGTCACACATATTTCAGTTTTATCCAACCCTACAGAAAGAGCTGCCAGCCAAAAAGAATGCGGGTATCCGTCAGAATACACTCTCGCCCCCCAGCTTGCAACTCCAACATCACTGTCACGTACATATCTCTGACATACAGTGCTGGAAAAAAAACACAAAGGAAGAAGGCGAACATATGTTTCGTCCCCATTGTACATCCCTTCGAGAGATACACGCAGCACTCCTGTGCTGTTTTTGTTCTGTTGACATAGGATTGCTTGTACACCAATCAACTGTACAAAGGTGGAAATCCTCAATAGGGCCGACCATCTTCAAGATGAGATGTCATGTTCAAGCTCTGCAGCATTGCCTCTCCGCTCTGATTCACCCAGAAGACTGAAACTCCAGAGTTGTGCATGTCTACAGCCCGAAACGCAGCTGGCCCAAGACCAAGCGCGGTACACACCAACGCCCGCAGAACACTCTTGTGTGACACTACTAGAGTAACGTCAGCTGGGTGCGTAACGATGTCCTGCCAGGCCCTCTGAGCCTGCTCGAAAACTCTATGAATGGGTTTGAATCCCTCTAGTTCAAATTCGTCTGGTCTTGATCTCCAAAGCTCTGCATACAAGGCGAGTGTTTACAAACCGGAAAGGTAGTAAATAGGCATGAACCCAAATAGCCAAAATCAACTAACACAAAACATCCACCACTTCACTCGAATGGCGAAACAGCACCATCACGAAAGTCTTTCCCAGCACTCTTAGCCAAACTGCGATAATAGCGACGAAACACAAAGCCACGACCACGAGCCAGGGCACAACTCAGATACTGCATACAAGGCATCAAGTTCATAAATATAACGAATTCTCGCTTTACGACATGTCAAAAGCTGCTAATGCCTGTATGTTAGCAGATGTAGAGTGTCTAGTCAAAGCTTGTTCAGTTCTTTTTACGATACCAGTTCTGCGCAACAATAATCTTTAGTTCATTGTGGGCTGCAGCTGAAGAATTCTCTCTGTCTGAATGAACTGAAAACAGAAGTTGTAGTCAACGGTAGGTGAGGTCGCATTGCATGGCTGTTTGCTACAGAGAAGTAGCTTGGCTATTGCCAACTCTAAAGGATCATATTCTATGGCGCACGTGTGCCCTTCCCAGATGTCGGCTCGTCTTGAATTGAGGTTATTGTGTTGGCTGAAGCTTCCCTACATGGCTGCCCCTCCTCCTGCGCTCGTCAGAGATTGCTGACGTCCATCCCCTTTGGGGTTGGCGTGATGTTTGACCATTATTTTGGTGTTTGAGTTTACAAGCATCGGACTGTGTGGCAATTCAACCAAACAATAGTCAGATAAATGTCTGTATTAGTAGACGCAGTACACGCAGTACATAACATGCGGGCTCTTTTGCTATCTCGAGATACTGAACGAAGATCATCTGCAAACAATTGCTCAGGAGTTCCAATATATCGCAAGAAACACTCTCTTCGTACGTGTTTGGGACAGAAAACAAGTACTACTACCTAGGTGAAACAAGTCAAAGCACAGGTTCCCAAACTTACGTATGAATTAGGCTGTTTCCGTGCACACAATAAGCTTCACCTTTACGAGCACAGCACAAGTTTCACATGAACAAGTTTGATGGTCGAATGGCATACGTACCATACACATCAGGGTAATGCTCAGCAGCATAGTCATTCTTCATGCCCTGCAGCCAGCCCAGGTAAGCCTCACTAAGGTCTGGAAGGTACTGGATGGGTTCATCTCTGCCCTCCCACATGATCTGTGCACACTGCTGAGCACGGGACACTGGGCTTGAGAAGCATGCTTTGAAAGGGAAGTTGCGGAGCCCCTTGGCTGTCAATTTTGCCTGCATGAAAAGTAATATATCCCTTCGCATCTCCACATGCTATCACCTTGTGTGGAAATCATACAGCATCGAAAAACAAGTCATAGCTTGATCAACAGTTCAAGATGTGGCGTTCTTGGTGGTGCTGCTTCTGATCATCAGCCATCCAGTTATGTCGCTGTGGATTGGGTACGCAATGCTGTCTTGCTGTTGCCCATCTTTGTCCTTGAGTGCAACAAAATGTAAGTTCAAAACACCAGTTATGTCATAAGATAGTGAGAACTCAAAGATCAAGGCATAAACGTGAGCCACAGCACATGCCTCGACATCCAATGATCCACATACATGCACGCAATTGGATCTTTGCAGCCATCAAAAATAGAATCAAACTATGCTATGTTCTAGGAAAGAGCTTCGTTCTTGATAACTGCTGTCACTGTGATAGGCAGCAAGGATGTGGACCACCTGCTGCGTCCCAAAGTCTGTCAAGACAGGCTCGTTGCTGTTTCCCTGGATTCTCTTCTCGACGTTCCAGTTAGTGAGCCCATGTCTGACAAGAACAATTTGCTTGTCCCCTAGTAACGGTAGATGGTCGTTGCCGACGAGTGTTCGGGCTGAACCGGATGTGCCAAACCGGCCTCCTGCATGGCACCAGTATCGTCTACTCAAAGGCCATCACCATGTGTTACAATAGGAAATCAGCACCATGAGGCATCGAGCACAAATGAAAGGGCTGGAGTGGCAAGTTGATGAGTGGAATGAACAGCACTGCAGCAAGGCAAGGGATGTAGCATGGTGATGAAAGGAGGACAACGGTTGCAACCGATACTCGAGGCTCTTCAATTGAAAGGCTGTATGTAGTAGCTTGCCATGGGCGCATGGACGCACAGATACACTGCTTGGGTGGGTCCCATTCAAGGGGAAGACGTGGGGAACCCAAAGCCTCAGCAACAGTATCGACTACACAAAAGACCGAGCAAATACACGGACCATGGTGAATTTAGTGTAGTATGATAGGCTGATCCGAGCGAGGGACAGCATACCTGTTAGAAACGGTGATCGCGCGTGGTGTTTCGATACCAAAGAATCCTTTTCTCGTGGGGGTGCAACGCTCCCGTGCGCTGAACAAGTCACGATTTGCTGCTTCGTATGGTTACCTGCTGGCAGCCTGGGCTGGTACTTAGTGGGTAGAGGGATGGGAGTGAACATGTCTATCCAACACAGCTATAGCTGTCGTGTCCCGCCCGTCATTTCAAACAAATGATGTGCCGGACCACCTGCAAACATACTGCACGATTTTTTCGGTCTCGATGTATGTATGTTTTCGCTCTCTGATCTGATCCATGCAGGGGAACGCTATCGTCACGGAATACATTCGAATGCTGACTCTGCCAATTCACTCCGATTTGGAACCCATTCCTGCCTTCAGTGCATGCACTCAGCGGCCCTCATGCAAGTCCAGCAGATCCATCGTCTGATACATAATTACGTGAATTCGGTGGCGTGCCTTGTATAATGAACAGCGCGGCCTCTTGCTCGCGTTGCGGCGAGGCCGCATAGCAGACGGCAGGTAGAACTGAACCAAACGCAGAGTTTTAGCATCATCTTAGGACATAGGAACTATGTCAGCTTCATCGTGGTATTCTAAAGTATGGAGCTCCGCTGGGGGTTCTCTAGATCGTGTTTACGCGCAAGTTATCAACTCCTTGCACACATTCCGGTTCTTTGCCAAAGGATGGGGGGATATTTCTCACCTGAATCCGGACAAGTTGCACCGTATTCTAATGAAGCTGGAGGAGCAACCAGTAATGCATATAGATTGGAAGCTATTGCAGCACGGAGTGCACAGGGGAACGGCGTTCCAGCTGTTTGAAGGGTCATTCTTGAGCCCTGGCACATTGGGAGTCCCCAACCTACCTGAGAAATGCAAACGAGGCCGTGTATGGCTTATGCGGCCAACTGGGAAAGGAGTGTCACAGTGGCCGTCGGGAATGCGTGGCTGTGTGGTCCAACTTGCCGCTACAGGGGAGCATCGCCAAGAGTACGCACATCCATTCTTTGCAATGCTTTTAGCTAGTGTTTTCTGCTTGTTCAAGGGGTACGTAGGTCTGCACTGATTGAAGCACCACCTACTGTACTGCGTGCTATCCCACTAATGAGCCAGAGCAAGGGAAACTAGAAAAAATGTGCAGCATTTACAAGCGGACATGATCCAACTTGTAGTGTAGCGGTCCATTAATAACCAGCGTCACATGAATCTCTGTTTCTCTACACAAATTAACTCTGGGCATCAGCCTGCAGCAGGCGTGTGCTTCTTAGCAAGAGTCTCTTACCGTCAGGAATCGGTTCCTTGATCCTGGAGAGTCCGTTCTATGGGGCCAGGAAGCCACCTGGCCAGCGAGGCAGCAAGTTGTTGTATGTGGCAGACCTGATCAAGCTCGGGGCCACCACAATCCTAGAGAGTGTGTGCCTGATCTGGATGCTGAGGAACGCAGGTGTGCCCAACGTACGCTACACGACTCGACTCACTCCCATCCAGTGATTACCAGTGTCGCTTAATTTGTTTGGGCACACACCCAAAAAATAGCCCCAAATGTTGGGAATTGTTCTATGTAACTATGCGACACTGGTGATCAATGCTCTCATCTTGCCTCTTGCTCACAGTGTCTCCATGTCCCCGTTCTGGGGGTTGTGTACCAAGATAGTGGCACATCAAACCTACGTGCATTGCGCACTTTCTTGCCATGGCAACGTTCCCACTAGGGGTGCCTTTGTTCTTCCGATCCAACATTCTTCTAAGTAGCTTTCTTCAGTTCAAACATTTGCACAGTAATTGCATCGACAGTCCAGTCTTTGAACATTTGCACAGTTGGTGCTGATGCATACACACTGATGCGGCGACAGCATGAAAGGGATTCGCTGGTGATTCCCCCTTGCTCCCCGCTTGCAAGGTTTTAGCAAGGGTGCAGAACTGTGCCTCCTCGCACTCCACTCTGTTAGAGAGCAAGTTTGCAGCATGGCACATAGAATGCACATGCATCGCACTTGGAACCTGCTTGCATTGACGATGTCATATATAATCGAACATGATGTAAACGGTTTTCAAAGTGGCACATGCGTGCACCCTTGCTTTCCTCTTGCTTGCCACTTACCCCCTTGCACCCCCCTTGCAGCCCCCTCGCTCCCTTCCCCCATGTCTTGCCAGCCCCCTAGCTTGCCATGCCCCTAGATATCCATCCCCCTGGCTTGTGGTACCCCTTGGACTGCCATGCCCCTAAATCGCCACCCCCCTCGCTTGTTTCCCCCCCTGGCTTTCCATCCCCCTAGATATCCATCCCCCTCGCTTGTGGTACCCCCTGGCTTGCCATCCCCCTAGATAGCCACCCCCCTCGCTTGTTTTTCCCCTAGCTTGTTGTTCCCCCTGTCTTCCCAACCACCTAGCTTACCACCCCCCTCGCTTGCCGTCCCCCTGCCTTCCTCCCCCTCCTGCACTGCGTTCAGCTACCAGCAGCATGCTATGCTATGCAGATCTGCGTGGCAGGATGGTCTATGGGCGCAATCCACGCCTGCATGGTCGCCTCCCTCACTCGGTTCCCTGTAGCCACAGCCGCGACGATGCCGCCAAGATGTGCGTCAACGGCATACTGCGACGGCGCTCTCTCCGACTTTGTCGAGCTCTCTGCACTGCGCTCCGGCCGAGACTCCCTCGGTGAACCTATCCTTTGCACAGTTTCTCGCCTGTTTTCGCAGCGGGCCAACTACCCGAACACTCCAAAGCTCTTCCAGAGACTCAACTGTGAAGACTTCACAGGAGGCAGTGCTGCTGAGTCTGGGGTATGTCCTGCTTAAAGTTCAAACACAGTAGTATCCTCTGTGCTGTGCATTGTTAGTGCCCTGTGTGTGCAATACACTATCCTGTGTGTGCTGTGCATTGTTAGTGCCCTGTGTGTGCAATACACTATCCTGTGTGTGCTGTGCAGTATTCTGTGTGCTAGGCAATGTCCTGTGTCTTCTGCACTGTCCTCTGTGCTATGCACCATCCTGTGTTCTATATAAAATCCTGTGCACTATGCGGCATCCTGAGTGTGCTATACACTATCCTGCGTGCGCTATACACTAGCGTGTGTACGATACACTAGTCTGTGTGCTGCTATACTAGTCTGTGTGCTGCTATACTAGCACAAAAAACCTTGCTGGGGGCGGACATTGTGTTGAATCCAGCCTGGGGTGTTGCATTGTGAGCGTTTAAATTGTGTGCTTACACTTCCTGTGTGTGCTATGCACCATCCTGTGTACTGTCCGCTATCATGTGTGCTGTAATCTGCCCTGTGTGCTGGTACTAGACATGTGTTGAATGCAGCCTGGGGTGTTGCATTGTGGGCGTTTAAACTGCCTGCTTGAGCAGTGCATAAAGATCCTTGTGCCACAGTGTTCTGCAGGAGTGCTGGTCCAACATTGTTTCGCTTCACCCTCGCCTAATGATCCATTTATTAAGTAATCTTACTAACCGAACAGGTAGTAAATAGGCATGATTGATTAGTAATGAAGAGTGATCACAGGTCAAATGAAATCACAGTGCATGTGCTGCAGCAAGCGGGAGTTTCCAGCAAACCAGTTGCCGCAGGCTTCAGCTCCACAGACGTGCATGCATGGAAACCGCAATACACAGAGGAGCTGCAGTGGCCTGCCAATAGTGAGGACTTGCGCCCACAGCTACCTGTGTTTGAAGGTGTGGTGAGCCATCAATATGCACTGTGCTCTTCAATATGTACAGTTTTTGAACATAGCCAGTCTACTTAAACCACTGGACACCTGAGTTCAGATGTCCAGTGGTTAAAGTTGACTGGCTATGTTCAACAACAGTGCAGTCACAATAACTCGTACCATGTTCACTCGTACTCGTCCTAACTAGCACGAGAACTTGCTGCACAACACAAGATGAAGCCAAAATGCGATGTGTTCACTCTTACTCGTCCTAACTCTCACTCGTGGAGTTAGAACGAGTACGTTAGGAGTAAGAGCTAACTCCTACTCGTCCTAACCCGACAGATTTTTTGGTGCACATAGGGGTACGAGTTAGCGTGTAACTCTACTGTACTGTGCTCTTCGCCATGCACAGTGATCTTAACTATGCACTGTTCTCTGAACTATGCACAATGCCCAGCATATGCACTGTAACAGCTACCTGTGTTTGAATGTGTGCTCTCCTGGAAGGTGTTCCAGCCTTCTTCCCTCCACAGCCTGTTTTCTATGTCTATAAAAACATTTACAAACCGGAAAGGTATTGAATAGGCATGAACCCAAATAGCCAAAAGCAACTAACACAAAACATCCACCACTTCACTCGAATGGCACAACGGCACCATCACGAAAGTCTTTCCAAGCACTCTTAGCCAAACTGCGATAGTAATGACGAAACACAATGTATCTCTGTCTAGTCTCAACAAGATAGGCATGTTTTACAAACTGAAAAGTTAGCTAACCCACTGCAAGAACCCAAATATCCGAAAGGAACTAGAACAAAAGAACGATCCAGCCTGTGTTATAACGCACGCCTTCGTTTCAAGTTTACAAATACGTGTATCTGTTAAATTTTATGCATACCTCTCAACACATACGGTTTTAGTATGATATTATTCAATACCATGCACACCCAGCTCTAGCCATTGTTTGCTCAACCGTAATAATCTTGTTTCTGGGGGTTAGGAAACAGATGGTGTAACTGGCTGGTAATCCATGCTGCAATCGCATTCCCATTCCCATTCTCATTCTCATCGTATACTGTTATCTGGAGTACTTCAATGGACCTGCTTCACGCCGTTGTTGTGCCATTCCAGTGAAGTGGTGCGTCTTTTGTGTGCGTTGCTTTGCTATTATGAGTAGGCATGAACCTCTCTGTTCGCAACCTTTTTGGTTTGTAAACGCGAATCCAGATTTAAATGGCGTCAAATTGACGTTCTGTCTCATGTTTGCTGTCTTGCGGTCTCTTGCGGTAGCATGAAATGTCGTTTTTCGAAACCGTACAGTGAGTTTATCAGCGGAATTGTTGTAAGAGGCTAAGATTTGTTGCTCATGAAGCATGATGGTCCTGGCGGGCAAGCATGTATAGTTATCTTTCCCTTTTTCTGTCTTTTTTCCATGCAAGTTTGCTCTACATGTGTGGACGTTGGTGTGGCATGGCGCACTGTTCTGCAACTACAGGGTGCGAGAGTGCAGCAAATCAAAATCAACCGCTGCGGTGTTGCAGACATGCATGCAGAGCAGGCATCACCAAGTAACAAATCAAGCACCCTTCTAGACACCATACCAGCAGCCCCCGCGCTGACCCCACACCTACAACGGTTCCTGTCGGCGCTGAGCACGCTGACGATGCCGCTCTGGCGCGCGCAGCGCAGCATGCGCAGCACACCGCACAGCAGCACCTCGCGGCGTGGGCGCGGCACCCGAAACGCGCCGCCGCTGCGGCGCAGGAAGCGGGCGCTGCCGTTTGCATCCCTGGTGTCCCCGCAAGCTGCCCGGGCGCAACTCGCCAAGGCTACTGCACGCAGTCCTGGAAAAGCAGAGCGCAGGATGCTCTTTCAGCTCCGTAATGTGCTCACTGCCCTGCAGAAGATGGCGAGGTTGCGGGTGGGGCGCGAAAGCAAGGTGCCGAAACTCAATTCTTATTCGAAACATAATAGAATGCCTGTTGGCCATTTTGTGTTAGTTGCTTTTGGCTATTTGGGTTCATGCCTATTTACTACCTTTCCGGCTTGTAAGTGCCTGTTGGCCATGCTTTCTTTTTTTTGCCGCTGCATATTTTTGCCGCTGCATATTCGGTGTTTGCCGATTTACTGTATTCTGGAGTTGAAGGGGGTGCCAGAAAGGGGTGCCTCTATGTCTGTCTCTGCATCGCCTTCATAACTAGTGCCTGGCGTCTGCCTCCAGACTGCTCGTGCCTCCAGACTGCGTGTTCTCTCGCCATACTGCTTGTGCTCTTGCCAGATTGTTCGTTTTCTCGCAACACTACTTGTTTTCTCGCCAGAGAACTTCCTGCTGTGCCATGTGATGGATGTGCGTCTGTGTCACTTTCACCTTTTCTCACCAGCGTAAAGCCGTCTCTCGTTATCACGGTTCTCGATGTACCGGTTTCGCCTTTGTACCGGCCGATAGTGCTGTGCGCAAACGTACGCAAACACACAGAAAACGTGTTCGATATACCAGTTTCTGGTCTGTACCGGTCGACTTTTGTTGGCATTTGGTGACCGGCATATCGAGACACGACTCTACTTGTTTTGTCGCCAGACTGCTCGTATTCTCTCCAGAGTAGTCGATTTCTCTCCAGAGTAGTCGATTTCTTTCCAGAGTAGTCGATTTCTTGCCAGAGTAGTCGATTTCTCTCCAGAGTAGTCGATTTCTTGCCAGACAGCTTGTCTTTTCTCATGTATTGGAAAACGGTGGACACACTGAGGAGCTCTCTGTCTAGGGTTTCTAGGGTTTTGGACGTTGCTGTTCGCCTGACCCACTGCTTCCTATGGCCATATATGGTTATGTGTCATGATCAGCGGATCTGAATGCTCAACTATTCTGTCGGATAAGAATACTGCAGAATCCAGTAGTGGCTACAGGTACTTATGCGGCATCGGCGCCAAAACCCTGCTCCCGAGACCGCCCCACACGTGGCCCCCCAAACCCCCCCTCCTTGTGCCGCCATACACCGCACATCTGCTGGTGGCACCTTCCGGAACACTCTACAGCAGCTTCTAGTTGCGGAAATTCAGCAACACCACGACGCCTCGTTCTTCGCCAGAGTTTCCCACGCCGGAGATTCCCACGCAGCTCCACATTCCCACGAACACCCTCTCTCGCCACCCTCAGTGCCACCAAACACCTCTCAACCACTCATAGGAGCACATTTGAATGATGCAAATGATGCACCAGCCCGTCCTCTCGAAAAAGGAGTCTCAGCCCCTACTAGCAGCAACCGTAACACACCCCGAACCCATACAAACCTTCCTGCAACAGAACATTCCAACGGAGAGCCTTCACAGCGCGCTCAAGCAGCAACAAGACGTCCTAGTAGTGCTTCAACTGAGGCATTAAATGGCCATCCGATCAGTGATGCAACGGACTCTCATGCTGGATCTGGATGTCCAACCAGTGCTTCAACTGAAGCATCATCTGGACGTCTAATCAGTGATGCACCTGGTGCTGCGTCCGGGGGTTACCAGCCACCGCAGTGGATGGCAGCTGAGCCCGATGTGGAGACACCCAGCGGTGATGAGCGGAGACTACCGTCCGTTGCAGCGTTCCAGAAGGCCATCATCAGGAGCATGGTGCAAGCCGCAGGCGTGGTTACCACCCGCCTACCTCCTCTAACACCTCTAACACGAGGCAGTAACGCAGCTCACCGCTCTTCGACTGCCCGAAAACGCGCAAAAGATGTTCCCACGCTTCCTCGTTCCGAAGTTCCTGACCCCTCTGTAGACTCCCAAACTCGTCATAGGGTTGATTTACGTAATCACAAGGGCCCGCAGGGTTCACAGGGTTCACAGGGTCCCAATTTGAGCGCTGCAAGATACTCGCAGATGCTAAAAAAAGTCGTTTCTGGTGAGTATCTGCTCGGGGAATCGGATGAACTTCATAGTGATGACGAGGGAGAGAGAGAGCAGCATAGATCTCGTGGAGGAGCTACTAGTGTGGACGATAATATGAAGATGGGGGATGCGGGGTGTGAGTTGTTGTTGGCAATTACGCTCGAAGCGTTCACTGATCTGTGTAGATATCCCCGGTACGTTTCCTCGGAGCATGTTGTTCTGGATGTGGTCAATCTTACTGCTTCTTGGTTACCTGCTCAGCTTTTTGTGTGTTCGTGAACTGTTTGTTTTTGTTTGTGTTGATTCATTGTCGGGTTTTTTTGCAGGCTATGTCGGAAACGTTTTGTTGCGGTGTGTTTGTGTTGTACTTCGGTCTGCATGGATTGCATGGTTTCTTATGCGGGTTCACAGCCCTTGTATCATTTCTGGGTGACTATTTTGTCGCTGGCAGTGGTGCAAGGAACGATGGTTGATTGTTCCACAGTTCGTAACTTTTGCTGCGATTTGGTACTGTAGTATAAGTCGTACTATCAATGCTTATGTGTGCGAAGAGTAGTCTTCTCTAGACTCTTCCAGAATCTTCAGATCAATGCACATGTTTGCGAAGAGCAGTCTTCCCCATACTCTTCCAGAATCTTCACTGAAGATTCTTCAGATCAATGCACATGTGTGCGAAGAGTAGTCTTAAGAGCAGCCCCCCTCCCCCCCCTTTCCCCCCTTATCCCAGGTGGTTTCACCTACAGAATGAAGAAGCTGTGCAAGCACATGATGATGATGATTAAGCGCACAAACTTCTGCTGTTCACTGTTCATGTGCTTGTTTCATTTCTTGGGACTCGGGTTCTCTTGCAAAACATATCTGCTTTTTTCAAGTTCTTGCACATCCAACTGGTCGAGCTAAGTTGTCATGCGATGATTTGCTGGTACATGAGCCATTCTATGGAGTTATGCCTGTAACTTTACACACATCCAACTGCGGTTTCCACCAGCAGGCAACACCCATGTGTGACATGCAGGCCCCAGGCCCCACAGGCAGCAGTTCTAGTGGCAGCCCAGCATGACTACTACGTTGCTCCTCATGCTGTGGAGGCCATCCATGAGCACTGGCCTGGCTCCCAGCTGTGGCATGCCAGTGGGGGCCACGTCAGCTCTTTTATCACACTCAACTCTACCTTCTTGCGCGCTGTTAAGATGTCCTTGTCTCAGCTTGACACCTGGAACAGCACCCCGGCGTATGTGCAAAGGGGGCAGGAGCAGCAGGTGCAGGAGATTCAAAGCAAGGTCGATGTGAAGGAGCTGTCAGAGTTTGAACCGAGGACTTGATCCCCGGGTCGCCTGGGTTTGATCATGGCTTGATCAGCTTGATCAAGGGGTTGATCAGGGCTTGATCAACTGATCAATAGGCTCTGCGAATGTGTGATCAACAGGCTCTGTGAGTGTATGATCAGCAGGATCTGTCTTTGCATGTCTGTGCATGCGTGATCAGCAGGCTCTGTCCGTGTATGGACACATCTGATCAGCTGTGCTCAACGTAGCAGTCTCACTGGGGCGGATCGATAGAGGGAATCGTTGATACTGAAGCATGATGCATATTTGCTCCCCCCCTCCGGCCTCTGCTCCTCATACAAGGGAGCAAGGACCAGAGCATCAGAGAAGGCTCAAGGAGGAGTCGGATTTGGATGTGGCTTTGGATTTGAACTAGAAACGTTGACCCCAGCTACGCTGTGGGGTGGCCTGGGCTTGTGCAGTATAGTGTATGAGTTGCAGTAATACTATGGCAGAGTGGACGTGCAAAGAGTGCATTGAACGCAGTAGACATTGTGTGGGTGTCTAAGGAATCAGCTGTGTGCGGCGTAGTAGTGCGGTGCATGCAGATAGATGGAATCTTTGCGGTTGAAGTGTGAGGCATGGTACGCTCACGGGTTTTAGCACGGACAGACCAACGTGATTTAATCGACATTCGCGAACGTGTAGAAACACATGTAGAAACCTGTGTACGAACAGGTTGGACTGTTACGATGTTGCATATCATGATACATCATAAGCAACCTTCTTCCGTGTCTGCAGTGCTCACATGGCGCACCATGTGGTTGAACTATGCCACCATGGTGTTGAAAACCATGCCACAAGACATGCATGTTGAGCTCGAGCCTTCATGGTAACTGTCAACAACTCCCGCTCATGTACAGCACACAACGATTCTGAAATGGCCATCACTGTCAGGTCGTGGTACATTCTTTCTGGCGCGAGCTTGCCCTCTGTAGGTCTGAGGTATTAACTGTGTGGCCATTGATGGTGCTTCGTCCAAATGGTCTTCTTCTCCACCAATCACTCTCTTGGACAGCCACTAGAGTGTCTGCGCGACGTTTCTCTAGATCGCTTAGTGCGGTCTCCGCAGTGCATTCCAATTTGAAAGTTCAGGCTGAGCAGCATGTCATCGTTGGTGCTGGCCTGGCAGGTGTAGCAACAGCCTACTTACTCTTAAAATCTGCACAGGCCAGCGTATCCACTGAAGTAGTAGTTTATGATGTCGGCTCTGTTGGGCATGGTGCATCAGGTGCCGCAGCTGGGCTGCTCCATCCATTTCAACCCAGGTGACACTCTTCAACAGCTGCATGCGTGCCCACGGCTTCAGGCGACAGTTTCCAAGCTGCAAATATTGTAAAATATGAATATCTCATATCGATTCGCTCGCGTTCCAGGGGTAAGTTGACATGGAAAGGCTTGGAAGGCTTTGCAGCAACCCGTCGCCTCATAAGGGCATCTGAAGACGCCCTGGAACAGCTTCCAGGTACACTATCCTAGCTATACTGACTAACGAAAGGTTTATGGTGCTTCTTCGACATGTTTGGCGCATCAAGGTTTCTGCAACACTGCAGCTTTCATACATGTGCGGGTGGCCATCGCAAAGGTTTATCGTCTTCACCCCGAGCCACCTCACATTACGAAGCAATTGCTCCAGCTCATTTTGTATTTGTGTTGCTGTTTAACAATTCTTCGGTACTTTTCCGCTTCTCGATTGTGTTGTGCAGTGAGTGCAGCCATGTCAGTTCTGCCATGAATGTCTGTGCTACAACGTTCAACATTGTGCCTAGGACCAGCTTGATGGAGCAAGGCTGATGCAGGACATGATGCAGCACACTTGATAGCTCGGCCAGGAGTGCTGAGACTCGGATCCAATGCAAGAGAGACATGGCAGTTGTCACAGTGTCTGCAGAGTCTTCAAGAGGACAAAGGTATGATTACACCATGGCCGTGTTTGTGTACCGATCCAGTGCTACTTGCAATGCTATCACAGGCAATCATACGATCCCCAGAAGGCGCACGATCCCGAACCCCACACATGACAGCTGACCTGTGACTCGAGCGTTCAGTGCACTGTAAGCATCACTGCCATGTGCGTGCGGCAAGATGCTGCATGTTACATGCACAACACACCACCACTTCACTCAAACGACACAATATCGCCATCACAGGCGTCTTTCACAGCCCGCATGACCATCTGGGCCCACAGTCTGAATCCAGAGCCAACATGCAATCACGAATGGATACGAGTCACAAACTTCATATACGCCTACTAGAAATATCTGTGATAAATACATAGCGGCGATTTCTGCGGAGTAGTCAGCATGCCTGCACCTGTACACACATTATGAGGATGACATGTCTTACACTAATATAATGTGGTCGAGCTAAGTTGGCATGCGATGATTTGCTGGTACATGAGCCATGCTATGGAGTTAAGCCTGTAACTGTACACAC
>JAUMHD010013089.1:0-63119 GCA_032359135.1 Ulvella scutata
CCCCCCCCCCCCCCCCCCCCCCCCCCCCCCCCCCCCCCCCCCCCCCCCCCCCCCCCCCCCCCCCCCCCCCCCGCACTTAAGAGTGTGGCACCATGCCACGAGAGGCACAAATTGGTAGCTTCTCATTCATCAGCGGCCCTGTAGCTGCAAGCGCTGAATAGTGTTGCGTCAACACAGTGACAAGTTCGATGCATGGTGCGCTCGAGAACTTGTTGTGGCTCCCAGGACAATCCATCCAGAGAGCAACTGCATCTCTGCGTTGCAGAGGGGCATGGCATAGTTTGGAGACATCTCCTGTCCACAGAAATGTTGTGCAGCGGAGGCCGTCGATGTGTGCAGCCCACTGAGCACCATCCCTCACACTCACATCAATGCAACATGACGCCACGGTGCAGCGGCAGAGCCTTCAGCTGCTCCCAAACAGCATCCAAGTACTGGGCTGACCCACGAACCGCCATGCCCTGCATCTCCAGCCACTGAAGATGCCCGAGTCTTCCAAAATAGGGAACCAGAGCAACAAGGGAGCTACTGGAATCCTGTGGGAACTGCAGGCTGAGCTCGCAAAGCCCCTGTTGCCGCGCAATCGCCGCTCCCAACTGGTCGGCGACTAGCTGCGAGTCTTGAGCAGCTTCAGGGGCAGTGCTGGCGACCGCGAGAACGAGCCTCGTGAGAGTGGCCATTGGGGCCAGCGCATCTGATACAATGCACGCACATGCATGTAGGTTCGCGAAAGGTAGCTCAAGGACACTGAGGCGGGGCAGCGAGGAAATAGCACAGCCCAGCTCCTGAAGCTCCTGCGGTTCCGCAGCCAGGAGCGTCTCTTGCAGGGGAATGTCACGGTTGCGCCGCAACAGGGACAGATGCTGCAGCACAGGCAGAGAGCGGAGCGCCCTTGCCAGCATGCGCATGCTGCTTCCATCGCAGGGCGGCAGCTCCAGCGCAGTGAGAGCAGGCAGAGCATGCAGGGCAGACACGGCAAGGGAGTGCAGCGCCGGCAACCAGTCATGTTGCCAGCGAGCGGTGCGGCCCACAACAACATCAAGATGGCGCAATTGCGGCAGGGCCTGAAGCTGCCAGGCAATTCCCTCCAGTACATCCTGCGTGGTCGCAAGAAGGTCCAGGTGTAGTTCATCGAGCTGTGTCAGGCACGCCAGCGCGCCATGGGAGAGGCTGCGGCTCACGCAGCGCTGTGCGTGTAACGAGCACAGGCTGCTGCATTGGCGTAGGGGCGTCAGGAGCGCTGCCAAGCAGGGGGTGTTCTGGACTGTCAGATGGCCGAGATCTGAGAGCTGGCTGAGCGACATGAACATGTGGGGGCAGCTCACATGCCGCACACAGATGCGCAGCGACTGCAGATTGGGTAGTGTCGGCAGAGACATCAGGACTGCATCTGTGGCACCTGCAGCACCCAAGGCACCATGACACCACTGCGCGACTGCGCTGCAAACGCGGGACACTGATTTCAACGCCTGTGACTGATGGTCAAGATCCAGCATGCAAGTTGTCCCCACAGGAGAATCCAGGGAAGCACACCTGCGTTGCGCAGATGCGCTGTGGTGGGGCCAATCTCCAGACAAGTCAGCGCCTGAAGCTTATTAAATACTTGCCTGACATGCTCATGCATGCTGCATACCGGCACACCAGTCCGAGGGTCGCGGGGGCGGTCGCTGATGACCATCGTGGAGGCGCGTGTGCCCCCCTGACCCCACAGGGTCACGCCCCAGAGCCCCAGCTTCTGCAGGCTACTCATGTGGCCCAAGCTACCCACCAGTGCCGTGCACATGGCCTCAGTCAGGATCGATCCGGAGATATCGAGGGTCAGGAGCCGGTGCATGCAGCCAAACATGCCAAGTGCCACGCTCTCGGGGGTGGTGGACAACACTGATGCGGGCACCCGAACATCCAAGAGTTCTTGTTGCATGCAGTGCTTGATCAGGTCGCAGAAGGCTCCGGAAGAGTCGTCGATTGGGTTGTCGCGCAAGTCCAATGACTGGACACTGAGGGCAGCCAGGATTGCAGCCAGCTGCGGCACGTCTGCTGCAGAGATACAGTTGGATCTCAGGTCAAGTTGCTTCACCTGCAATCAGCGCGCTCACTGGTTACCTTGAACAAGCTCCCTGTGTAGTGTGGTTGGCGTGCCGGGTGTGGCAGGAAACCAAGTGATGAGACATGGCTGCAAAGGAAAGAACGGGGCCAAAGAAATAATGAGTCCAGGTGTGTTCAGGTTCTATCGAGTTGCAGTGTAGTGTAGATTCCAGGGAGAGGTTGGCAGAGGCATGTCACCTGGCAAAGCAACACCAAGTGATCTCGAACTACAGATGTTGGCGCTGGCAATGCAAGAACTTTTGGATGCCAGGTCCACGGAAGACAGATGAGTACATGCAGCAGAGTCAAATGCATGCCATCATGATGCTATAGCATACTATCATGGTGAGGCCTCGTAATCAGATGTAGCATGTGAGTATTTCATGGACATGTATGATGGATTCGATATGGATTCCGGTAGCCACCTTGTAGACAGCCAACACAAGATACATTATAAGCATATTATAATAACGCATAGTGTATCTATATATAATATGTCGTAGTCGCGGTTTTAGAGGCAACGCGGACTAGGTGAAGCAAATCAGTACCAATATAGTGATTACATCAACAGGGACGCGGGAAGGAAGCGAATGCCGGGAGCCAAGATGGAGCATAGACCACAAACCGGGTCGCTGAGCCCAAAAGCAAAATAACCGAACTCAGTGAGGTGCCCAAATGAGGATGTGTGTGGCAGGACTGCACAGAGGACCGGCTACGCCCCTAGACCCCACCAGCGACCCCGGATCAAGAAGTCCTGTACAAGTGATATCACTACCAACACTACCATTCACTCAGTCATTTCCTTTCTATGATCACAACATTTTCATTTATTTATTGAACATGCATGAATACATTCATGCATTGAGGCCGGAAGCTTCCGTCAGCTACAAGGTTGATGTAAGCCGCTTCGAACTGTCTGTTAATCTTGGAGCAGACAGCACGCACCTGCAGATGCTGGATGTACTGCGCGTATTGGCTGAATTTGGAGGAGGTGAGAGGTGGATGTATATCTTTGTATCTTGGATGGCATGCCAGCTGCTGCCTGAGCATCGCGCGTGATTGGGCTTGGCTCACTCTCGTCGTGACGGCCAATGCTTGCAAGCTTTCGGGACAATGCAGCAGCTCCGAAAGATGTAGATGCTGAAGTACCTCTGCCAGGCTATCATCCTTCATGTTACTCAGAGTATCGATAACGAGATGGATTGTATTCATGGGTGTTGCAGTGCTGAACATAGCTGGTGAGCTCTCCACTGCGCATGCCTGCCAACTGTAATTACGTATAGCTACACGTAGAGACTGTGCAAGTGCACGTGATACGTTTGCAGCCATCTTGTCATCGATCAGGAAGGTCGCCACCTGCAAGGCCGACACCCAGCACTCCGGCACTAGCAGCAGTGACAACAGTACAGAGTGTAAACCCAAAGAAGCTCCTACATATATAGTGCATTGGCAAAACGACTTGAAGTAGCAAGGCTGGGAACTTTGTGGCTCCAAGGAGGAAGTGACAATATTGGTGCCAGCACGGATGTGCCACAAAAAGATACAGCATGCCCGCAAGCGACTAAATACACCAAAGAGTGTATAACATATGTTCAACTGTTGATATCTAGCTTTCTATATTCGCTCTAGCCAGCTGGTCATCATGCAATTCAAACAGTGCCTTGTCACACATGTGGCAACGAAGACCCGCGGGTCGACCCATTAGTCGCAGCATGCGCACCTGCAACATATCTAGCAGCCGCTGTGGAGTGAAGTGCGAAGCTAGGTCGGCATTTGGCTCCCAACGTAGCCAATCGCTCCAGTCATCGGTTAGCAACGGAATCACAGTCTCGCCCTCTGTGTGCAGCATGTCAAGAAGTAAATCACTGCGTTCAATCATCTCCTGGCTCAGAACTTGCCCATCCGCGAACAGTAGTGCGCAGCCCGCGTATGATGAGGAGTGGTGAATGCGAAGGCGGACACACTTCTGACCATGCTTCCTACGATGCTCGGTACGAGGCAGCTTGTGACAGGGGTGCTGCAATAGAACCGCCTGTTTGCATGGAGTGTCCGAAGAGGTAGAGCTGTGGAGGGGTCGGAAGACAGTGTCCACTTGACCCATGATGGTTCCAACTTGCAACAAGGCTTGCACGTCAACCTTACAGGCACAGTTCACACATCTCAAAGTGTTGGCGAGGTGTGATGATCCTTGTCTTATGCAAGTGTAGTGTACATCACAGAGGTGAACAGCAAATCGACACCATCGAAACGGCCAAAACGTCCGGTATACCAGATACCGGACAAATCGGAGGCACTGTTTAGCTTGCAAAAAAGGAAGGCCCTTGGGGCCCAAAGACCTTGTCAAAACTCTGCATGGAAGTAAAAAAACATCTGCTGTGACCCTGTTATTGGATCCATAAGACAACACACTTGTGCCATCCAGTGGAGGTCACAATTGTGACCTCCCCCACGTTGATATTTTTGTTGGATACGTGGATGTTGCATGATTCCATTCCAACTGTGTGACATCGACAGGACAGTAGAACAATGAACTGGAAGAGTCAGCAGTGGGAAAGCGCAGAGAGCTATACAGAACCAATTCCATTCCAACTGTGTGAGAGACCAAACAAAGCTAAACAAGGTTCGAACTGGGTCATACGCACCATAGCTGGAATGTGACTGCGCATCTGGTGTCTGAATGGTTTTTTCGCTTGCATTGAAGTTGTGTATCAAGGATTGTCAGTGATACAGCTTCTCGGTGAGTTCGGTGATCATCTGTTCACAGTACTTCATGTTGCAGCTTCAGTGACTTGTTTATCAGTTAGCATCATATGCTAGATAGTCGTTGCGCGAAAGGAGGGACTAGTTGCTCATTCTGATTTTGTTTTTAAGCAGACTCTGTGAGAAATGAAGAGTCGTTGTCTGCTGCAGCTTTTACCATAACTGCAGATATGTGCGAGTTGTTGGATTCATCTGTGGGCCAGGTATGCCTGGGTGTGTCTGTAGACAGCATTGCTGCCATGTGCACCCAAAACCAGAACATTTCGCACCTAACAGACTAACGTGCAGTTCAAGTGTACACATCGCTGCAGACTACAGGAGCCGACGAAATTGATGACCTGGTTACGCAGTTGCAGCCCAGACTTCGCGATGCATTGAGGCGCTTGCGTCACTGAACATTCGACGTATGCGAGGCACGTACACCAGTGCACAACGCCCCAGTGGACAACATTGATTATTCATCACAACTCAAGCATGAACACACTACTTCCTGTTCTTTATCCTGCGCCTAAAACAGTGACGTCTAGATCTATTGCATATCACATGTATATTGAATCGAGGTTTGAATCGTCAGACAACGAGCACGCACGTGCAGGCCCGTATAGCTTTGTCAATATGAGCAGTTCTGACATGCCTGCTTGTAAGTTGCTGTTCATTCGTCAGGCTGGTTGTAGGTGCTTCAGCTTGTTCGCAACGGGACCCCCTCAAATCTATTGATCTGGAGCAGTTGTGAGAGAAATAAACGGTACGAAACGATGCTTAATATTCTATCAGTCGAAGCGCATTACTCTGTTCGTCCACGTTCGGGAAAACTGTGTGTGCACGATGATGCTTACAGCTCTTCAGAACAAGAGTGTTATGGCGCACAATTTGGCGAGTTCGCATATGAACATCTTCCTGGTGTTATTCAGGTCCATTTGTCACGTCGAAGCAGTTGTTGTAGGTACATGGATGTGAGAGCGTCTGGTTTCGACTGCATCGCTGAGCTTGCAGAAGCGCTCACAGAGCACCATGATGGAGAGAGTGTGTCACTTCATGGCAAATCCATCTGCTTTTCTCTGCAAAGCTTTGCTCACATCCCGGCGAAATTCATCCGTGTGGCGATGTGGCCTAAGCGCCCTGAAAAACGGGCACACACAGACAAGTGGCCTCTATTCAGCCTTGCCCCTCTGACATACCCCGCCACAGTCTGCTCCATCTCAGGAACGGGCACTACCCTTACAGATGGCACTCTCGAGATGTTGGAGCACGCATGCCTTGTCTTAGACGACAACTGCAAGAATGTGACACTGTCCTCACTCACAATTACAGGTGCATCTTTCTCTCTGAAGGAGACGTGGCAGAGCTGCCATAGCACTCTCAAATCCTTTGCTGCACAATTTGCTGCACAGGCGAAACAGCAGTGCTGTCGGTCCCTGGCATCAGAAACTGTACTTCCTGCCGCCAACCCCATAGGAATGCTAAGCAACTATCTTGAATCTCGCCACTTGCTGCGATTTAACGGTTCAAGCAACACTGCAGGTGCATACTCTAGCTGACACGTTTGTGCACCCTGCTTTCTTCTGCAAAAGCCATGTGAATCAGTTCGTCAACACAAATGTCCGATATACCGGTAAGCAGTTCATATCCATAGCAGCGTCTTTCAGTACCGAGCTGACCGTGCACTATGCTGTGGGGAAGCCTTGGGGTAACCATAGTCATGACTTCCACATGCTCCAGTTCTCCCCGGCGGAGCCTCATTCTTTCCCATACCCTCGCTGAGCCTCAAGTAGTCTATTGTTGTCTACGTGTGTTTCATGACGTGTCTACGCCCCAGCCCCTTCTGCCCACCACGCAGACCGCAAGCTACGTCTACAGGACACAAATAGATAGCTGAACAATGCCTTGATGAGGGGCGTACAAACACTGCAGAGCGGCAAATGTCCCCTATAGATGTTTGAATTGTTCTATCCCTGAAACAAAATCAGCACCAGTTGTTTCAGGTGGCTACAGTTGCATCGCCGCCTGTGGCATGTAATGTGACAATTCTGGATCAACAACTTTTTTTATAGAAGCAACAACATCAACCCTCCACAGCAACAACTGAACTGACAAGCATCGTCCAGCTGTCAATCACACTGACGTTTGTGTAGGGGGGCTTGTGGTTTGCCGAGGAGCGAACTGCAGAGTGACTTTTGAAGCGTGCAACTTTGATAGCTGCAAGCTTGTGGCTATTGATGGTGCGCAGGTCTCTCTGGTTGACTCGCTCATAGATGCTTCAATGTCTGACATTGGCCTTCTGGCACGGGGCGCTGGCACAACTGTGGAGGCGGCGAATAGCATCATCATTGATGGAAAGCAGGGAGCGTCTGCTCAGGCCGGTGCCCTCATCACACTACAAGATTGCAGCTGCAGTGGAGCATCTGTGGTCGGTGTAGAGGTCAGAGGAGTTGGCTCGAGAATTCAGCTGCGGGGCTCTTTCATCGGTGACATGAAAGGGGCGGGCAAGGTGCACAGCGCGCCCGCCACCCCGCAACAGGGTGCTGGTGCGCTTGCAACTGACGCCTCAGATATCACTGTGATCATGGATGCAGCTTCTTTACTCGCGTAGGATGCCGTAGACAGGAGATGCAGGAGCTTGTCTGACAACAGTGAGAGTGCTGATGTGTCAGCGCTGCGCAACTGCCAATTGGGCTGCTGGACTGTGTTGAAGGCGAGTGCGCATGCAGGCAGTGTGAGCGCCACCCCTACGCGAGGCTTGGACAGCACAAGTCCCATGGGGGCCAGCACCCCCCTATCGCCCGGCCTATGGTCAGTCGGGGCCCTCACTGAGAATGCCGCCGCCGCGGGCAAGCCTCGCACTGGCACTGGGGCTGTCGCAAGCTCCTCCACAAGAGCAGCCACCAGCAGCCCCTCCACTGCAGCAGCTGCTGCACAGCGGGACCGTGTCTCAGCGTCAGTGCGCTCTCAGCACCGTGTGTCAGCTGGCTCAGGAACAGGAACGCAGAAAGGGGCATCCAGCGCAGCATCACCGTCTACCTCTGGAGGAGTTGGAACAAGCAGCGCGTCACCCGCAGGCCGCACTGCGGTATCAGCACGAGCACACCCCCCTACCCCACCAAAAGGGTCTTTGGAAACGGGCAAGAGAACAGGCAGTAACCCTGTTAAGGGGGCAAGAATGTCTGGACTGTTGAGCAGAGCCCCGACAAGGGTGCGCACCCGCGGTGCTCACAGCAGCTCTCCCAGAAGCTCCAGTGGATTAAGTGACACTCCCAAGAGTGCCAGAAGCACCATAAGCAACAGAGGCTCGTCTCCCAGAGGTGATGGGGCGACCCCAGAGAGTGCCAAGTCACAACCGTTTCATGGCGCAGCAATCACAGCAGCGCTGGGGCTTCTGCAATCTACAGGGCGCACACCCAAAGCTTCTGATAAGCCAATGGACGAGGCTACAGCAGCTTGTGGAATTCTGGTACATTCTGGGAGCTCGGCATTGATCGAAAACACAACAGTGAAGCGCTGCTTGTATGGGGTATGGGTGGACAGGGCTGAGGTGCGAGCGCACGCCAGCGAGTTCACAGAGTGCGGGGGTTCATGCATGGAGGTGAAGCATGAAGGTAGCGCGGTGCTGCGCCTCTGCACGTTCACAGGTGCGATGCGAAAGCATGGCTTAGGGGTGCATGGGCGCGGGTCGTACGTGCATGCGAGAGGCTGCAAGATGAAGGACAACAAGGAGAGTGGCGCGCTGGTCACCAAGGGAGCAAAGCTGGTGGCGGAGGGCTGTCAAACTGGCGGGAATAATGCAGGTTTCTGGGCACAGGAAGATGGTATCGTATCAATTACGCAATGCTTGAGTAATAGAGATGTTGCAGGAGCTGGGGCGTCCTCAGGCGGCCAGTTGACAGCAGAGCGGCTGACTGCTGAGCGCGCCATGGGGGATGGTGTGCGCGTGTTTAATTCTGGCTGTGTTGAACTGAAGAAGTGCTCGTTGCTGCGGTGCCACCAAGATGGCGCATGGGTCAGCGGCGGTGGCTCAAAGCTGAAGGTGGATGACAGTGGACTGCGGGAGAATGCGAGGTTTGGAGTGCTGGTTGAGAAAGGGGGGGAAGTGAACTGCGAGGGGGTCAAGTCATGGGGCAACAAAGAGGGTGGCTTCGGGTGTGCCGCGAGATCATACATGAGCTTGAGGCGGTGTATCAGCAGGAAGGAGACCGCGTATGAGGTGGATCCATCCGCAAACATGCAGTTCGACCTGTGCCAGCCCTCCAGCAACAAAGGCTTCTTCAAGCGAAGAGCATGACAGCCCCCCACCTGCTACCCTGCCCACCTGCTCGCAGAGATCAGGGCACTAAGAGTTTGTTTTGAGCGGCGCATGCATGCATTTGAAGCGTGTGATACGGAACCCGCCTGCATCCTCCCCCCTCACCTGCTCACAATGCCCTCCGGTATTGGAAAACACATTAACAAGGGCTGGGCCTGGTTCGCAAGGGCGTACTGTGAGAAGCCTGCCAGCATTCATGTCCCATGTCAAGGTGCCAAGGGCGGTTCTTGCTTTTGCAGTTCAGTGCCAGTGCATGGCCACTCAGACTCGAGGCTGCATTGCAGGGATTGGAGATTTCAAATTCTTTCTTCTTGTTGAACGGCAGTGTGTAGCTTGTTGAAATCCAATTCAGCTTACAAGTGAAGTCTTTGGTGATTCGAGTTTCTTGAGTTGTGTAAAGTGTTACGAATGTCATATCAAGTGACGCGTGTTGGCAGGACTTCACCTCTATCACCAGGCCAGGTACCAGGAAAGTCCTACACCCTCAATCTGGATATTTGTAATGCATCGAAAGGACCAGAGAACCACAAGAGGAAAACGTGCACAGCCACACGTGCGCAGCCACCTCACCCGCTTCCCCCTGCTCTCGCACTCCCCCTCCCAGCACTCCCTGCCCTCACATGCCCCACCAGTTGCATATCCTCCGCAGGATCAAGCGGCTGGTTAGCCATGCCATACCACTCGGGCTGGCGAGCGTTCGCAGCCGTCCTGGTGCCCCGCAGGCCCTCACCGCGGGGCCCCCAAGCGACGGCCTGAAACAGCACACCCCCCACCCCCAGCCCGCGGGTTATTTTCACCTCTTGCTGCCAAATTTCACTGTGCATCGAATCAGATTCTTGAGCGGGAGATATCAGGCTTGCGGCAATCAGGCACCCCAAACCTCCCCCAACTGCGCGCCCTTCATCTCTGTGCCATCATGCCCTTGTCAGGGTGACCATATAGTCAATCATGCGAGAATTACTTTGCTAGATATCGTTGCTGGGTCCGTTCAAAGTATTTACTGCTGGGTCCGTAGTAATTTCCATGCGCATGAGTGTTGCCCAGGTCTGGTCCTTCGTTTGAAAGAGTTCGAACAAGTCCACTGGGTCACTCACGCCCATGTGAGGCAAGCAACAACAAAACCGTTACCTTCATACAGAGCTGTGCATGTAGAAGAGTGGCCTATCGGTGCTGAGGGGCCCTGGCTTGGGGAGACGTGCCGCACCCTCTGGTGCTTGCTCCATTGCGGCAGTACACTCCTAGGCCTACTGCACATACGCTTCGCTGTGCCAAAAGGGAAGCATCTGTTTCCTATGTGAATTCAATGTCGCAACAAGACTAGTCAGCATTTCATTGAGGCGCGGTCATGATATGTATGTCAGTCATTTTTGGGGCTGTAATGACAACACACACGCCATGTACGCTGGCGAGGACTATACAGACCGACAATTGTCCTCTCGAAATGAGTACACAAGCCGGCGTTGACTCTGGGGTGCACCTGACCACATATATACCATCAGAGAGACTCGGGGGGGCGTCCTTTGTGATGGGCTGGGAGCACTGAGTGGCGAGAAAGCCACGGATGATGAACCCAGCACTCAGTACGGAGTCATAACACATGCCATGTGTGAAGAGGTTCCCGTGTGGTCACTGGTGATGGTGTTGCCAAGCACACGCCCCTGTCACACACCATGCTAGTGTGAAGTATCACAGGAGGTTTATGTACAATGATCAGCTCTCATAGTCGGATTCAATCCAACAATTTTGAGCGCAGACTGTTTGAGGACAGAAAGCCTGCGACAGACTCGCCACTGATGTCTATTCCATCTAAGCTTGTGGAACATCTCTCTATCTCGCTTGTCGCATCTGATGTACATCTATTGTGGCCATGGCCGCCGCAACCCTTCCCCCCTTCGCTTCGGCTTGCTGCAAGTTTGCTAGAGCCGTTACCTGGCGCACCATCCTCCCCTTCATCCACTCTTCCCTTGTCAATATGGTGGGCAGAGCATTTTTTATGTTTCTCATCATCATCAATAGCAGCACTACTGCTGAGTTGCAATCGCTCTGTAGATGAAAGGATCGCCAGGGGTATTGCTGGAATGGCTGCCACAGGGACCTTGGTGGTTGTGCTGCCGACAAGCACCTCTTCAGCCCCAGCAAGTACATGTGTAGGGCGAATTAGCTCAGCGCTATTCTTGCTACTGACCGAATTGCAGCTTTCTGGTCTGATAGCTCTGGAACTAGGGCTGTAGCTGCTGCTGCTTTGTGAAAACCGCCTGTGGCCACACCCAGCACTCCCCGCTCGTCCTGGAGACAATGGCTGATCCTGGAGTCCCTCGTTGTACATACTCTGCACCACCTGCCACGATGCTGTGCGCCGCACACCATCCATGTTGCGCATGCATTCGATAGCATTGCTGTGCGGGGTGTCTCCGGCTGCGCCTGCGCTCCATCCATGGAACCCTGAAGGGGGGGCAGACCTCGACACCCTCCGCACGTTGTGCTCCTCCTCCTGCTGCTCTATGCTGTGCTGCTTGGTGCTTTTGACGACATGGCGTGCGGTGGATGAGATGGCGACGCGGGCTGCAGTCACGGCAACAGCTGAACGGCGGCAGTTGGGCCTCACCGGCAGCAGGTCGCATATAAACCTGGACAAGCTGTGATGTACCTTGTGAGCCTCTGCAGCTTGCACAAGTTGCACGCTCATCATCTGCAACACTTTCACCGGGTGTGGTCAGTCAGGAAGGACCATTGTGGCGCCCCTTCATACAGGCAGACAAGTGTGTATACATTCAGCGTCCAAACAACACAAGACAAGTTTTGTTGATAATGAGCCTGGGAAGGGTTGTCCAGTACAGTCCTGGGTAGTGCACAGCTCACATAAGGGTTCCTTTTCTGATCTTCGCACAAGGTTGATTCGTTGTTGAAGCGTGTAACAGCAAGGTTCTCCCAAGGTATTCTGAGTTGTAGATTCGCACCTCGTTTGCCAATGCAGGACTACTTGTTGTGGAGAACCTTCTTTGGCCTTCCTCTCGTTCTTCTTTAGGCGATGACGATTGGCCAGGCAGAGAGCGACATCTCCCCTGCCATGGTCTGCCCGTTGCTGCTCGTGTAGGTGCCTCAGCGTCAGAGAAGTGTACCATTAATCACTTCTTCTCGCGCAGTTGCGTTGCTCGAGCAGCTGGAGTGTGCAGCGACACCGATTGCCTGCACATACAGTTCAAGTGTATACTTCAAGTATAATACTTGACATGTGAGGTCCTACGAGGAAGTAGTGGTGGTGCTTTTGTGTTGTTTTTGGCCATTTAGGTGTATGCCTATCCACTGCCTTTCCAGTTTGTAAGAGAACAACGGTCCTACGGATTGTGTGAAGAATGGAATTGAAAGCAACAGCCCTGTGCACAACAGATACTTCCCATGTATAGTATACAGCATTGATGCAAACGTTCTATAGACATTGGCTTCTTCAATGTGTATTTGCGTTGTCGTAGCAGGGCACTTAGCTGTGGTTCATTACGATCTCCTTTCGGCCACCATTACTCTGAATCCCGGCAATCAAAATTCTGAGTACCATGGCACTACATGAGGGCACATTGTACTCAAGAAAGTTGACTGTACATTCAGTAAATGTTAAGGAGACAGTGCGTACACCAAGCGTCACAGATGGGACACTCACGATGCGAACATCCACTGCATCTATCAAACAGCACACATAAACCAGGTAATCCACACATCTCCTTCACATGCTTGCATGACTTTCATGTTCGCAATTTTCAAGCACTCTGATCTCACGCGTGTGCGCAAGGGCTCTGCAGTGCCGAGAGACCAGGTACAGATGACCTTGTTGTCTTCACAGTTGTAAGCATCTCGTTTGACAAGAACAAACCCAAGAGCAACACAAGAACATCCTTGTCGTAGTATATTTCCTCTTGGTTGCATGCAGTTCCATCGACGCTGTCAAATGTACTGAAAGCAAGTCGCAGAAAGTGCATGCCAGGAACCGCTGAAACACACCAGATGCCTTGCGTATTAATGAGATATGCTTCAGATTTAGTAACGTTCTGGATTGCTAATCAACCACCATGTTCCTTCCAAGTGCGCAATAGCTCATTGTGAAGCCAAAACACTATTTCGAATTCGTTCATTAGATACGTTCAGGCAGGCAAAACGTAGCATTAGCATGATTCGTACGTTCTGTGTTGTGTTGTGTGAACGTTCTTGTTCTGTGGCACGTTGTGAGACGATCGGCACAAAATTTTGCTCGAGATCCCAGAAATTCAAATTGATGAGTCAATGTATGTTGCATCGATCGGACCGGAGAAATGCAAGGAGAGAGATCTGGATATATCACTCAATATAGGTAACATAGCGTCTGATAACCAGAGAACAGATCCACCAGATTCTATAGCTCCAGAACTACTGGAGTGCACCAAGCAAAGGAAGCCCTACAGGCCACAAGCAGCGAAACCTACAGGCCACCACACGCCGGAACAATCCCTACGTAGCCACCCACCAAATCATTAATCTCAGGGGAAGGGGTGGAATTCAAAGAGCCTGGGATCCAGTCGTGGCGGTCCGCAGACCGGCAGAAGCCGTGAGCATACGAGACATGTACTTGGGGAACAAAACAGATAGCTGGCCATAAACACTAGCGAGAAAGGTGTCTCGGTGGCGGCCAGGGCACGGTAATGCTGAGTGGGCAGCCTTTAGTAATACATGGCGCCGGGCAAAGCGGCCCAGGGTTTCACACGGCAGCGGCAGGAACGTGTGACCTGGGCACAGGTGATCATTGAGGTAGTGTTGCCATTTGGAAGAGTTGTGAAGGGTAGCCGCACGACTGGGGGTGCACACCACCCCTTGCAGGTAGGAGGGGGCCACAGGGTGGATGAAGGACACATCCGCGAGAACCGATCCCGGCCCAGGCTGCAATTAACAATGGAAGTGTCAGCGGGCTTGCGAGTAACGCACCTTGTGGTTGGAGGCGACGTCAAGACGACCGACAAACGCACGCAGAATATCAGCAGTCTGATCATGCCTGCTTTGGACAAGGCCGCTCAGCCAATTGCAGCAGAGTGCATGGGCAACATCGTCTCGTTCGACAGCGGCTGCAAGCAGATGTCCAACTGTGGCTGAAGGCGGAGAAGCTGCGCTCACCAATGTGAATGCGAGCAGCGTGTTGGAAGGCCTGGCCATCCAAGCGCAAGTGCAGGGCGGGGACGATGGGCAAAACTGCGAGCCACATG
Organism: Ulvella scutata; assembly: GCA_032359135.1. NCBI lineage: Eukaryota > Viridiplantae > Chlorophyta > Ulvophyceae > Ulvales > Ulvellaceae > Ulvella > Ulvella scutata. Next base: position 14,365 of record JAUMHD010013089.1, read on the forward strand.
CTGCCAGGGTGGGCAGAGATGCTGTGAATGAGTCACCTGCTGCTTGTTCGCCGAGTGAGTGAGCGGTGCACTGCAGTGAGCAACTTGAACAGGTGCGCACTGTAGGGGGGGAGGGTCGGAGGTGGTGAGTCCAGACCATATCGGAGGCTGACGAGTACATGCTGAGTTCGAAATGAACTCACGACCCTTGACGCATGAAAGTACTCACGACCGCATCCGACAGAAATTACATCAGACCAGAAAACCCACCTGCGAATGCAGAACAGTGTATTACGACTGCAACGCATTTGCTAGTTCCTGTACATCCATTACCACCCAATCAGCCTCTGCAGCAACATTTTCACGCAGCACAACGCCTCCATAGCACACAAAGATGTCAGCTCCTCCATCACAGCGGGCCTCAGCATCCGTGGCACCATCGCCAACCATCGCGACCACGTCATAACCGAACTGCTTCTTCAAGTGCTTGCACGCTTCGGCCTTTCCACCTGACCTAGATGTGAATTCCTCTGCGTCAAATCCTGCACTCATCAACCATATGGTTCCGCCAGCTGGAGCTCTCTTGGGGGGGGGGAAGGCAGAGCACAAACGAATCCCATAACTATGCAGACCCCATGAAGATCCTCGGCCTTGAGCCAACACACAGGAGCTTCCTACCAACTGCACTGCAAAGTACGCAGACACCGCTGCTCACGCTCTCCAAGCTGATACAATCACCAACAAGCTCTGCCATGTGCAGGGGCATTGGCATCATAGACGGCAGCTATGCGAGCAATTCACATCACCAGAACAGTGTCGTGAATACCACAGGGTCGTGAACATAACCCCATCTCTCAAAACGCTTGGTGTTTGTTATTGTGGGCTACATGAGCCTTTCTGTCAGAAGCCACTCTCACTGCTATAGGCAGCAGCCACCAACCTGCTGCACTGGATAAGACAGAACGATGTCAATGACGGTAGACCGCCCACGGTAGTCAGCCCTCTATCACAGGTAGATAGTCCTTTTCTTTCAACGAAATCATGTTTGTACTTGTGTCTCTAGCACTCTGCAATACGGCTGCACTCAGAAATCAAGTGGTTTCGCAGCAGACCTGTGTAAGATCCATCTTCTCCAAACAGGATCTTGTTGGCGTGCACGTGCGAGGTGGGGATACCCAGGTTGTCTGCAATCGGTTCGATGATCTGCCTGAACCCACCTGACACTAACGCAACTGCTGTGCCTCGCGTCTGCAGCAGTGCTACTAGCTCTGGTATCCCTGCATGCCCATCAAGGTTTGTCAACAAGGTTCATGAGCCATGTACCAACTCTTGCAGCGTGCTGCTACTGTGTAGATCGTGTTCACACACGGTCCAAGAATCAAGCACCGAGACGACATCCATTGCTGTCCGTGCCCTTCGTGTCACTCCTTTCAGGGCTCAGGATGTTCTAAATATCGCGAGACAGCTCACCAGTGCTCATTTGTGCAGGATGATCTCTCTTGAAAGCCTCCAGATCGTGGTGAGACACATTCATGCAGTCCAATCGTGCCTTGAGAGCATCTTGAAACTTCATGGAGCCACCCATGGCTTGCTTTGTGAGCTCTGCAACCTCCTTTCCCTTCCCAATGTATGCTGCAAGCTCATCGATGGACTCTTCTATGCAAAATGTGGAGTCCACGTCAAAGCACACAAGCTGCATGAACACTTCATGTCAGTGCCTGAACTGCAATTTGTGGTCTGGTTGAGAAGGCTAGCAGCTCTGGAAAATCTCACGATGACAGTTCAACGTATATAATCCCAAAATTTAGTGGTAGACACTGCTGCAGTCACTACTCAACGCACGCCAGGAAAGCGCCATTGACAACACCATCACAAGTGTTTCACCACACACAAGGCTCGGACTGCCGGGATGGGCTGTCGTAATGATGCGTGTGTGCTATTGGAATCATGTTGGCGCAGCTGGTTTCGATGCACTGCCTTAACATTAGGGTTCTTGCTGATTTACTGCCGCGACACTGTGCACATGTATCACTCCCTCTTCATAGTTGAAGTCGGGACGATCCTGCCACAAGCCTGACATAGAATTTAGGTCTGGCCTCTGCCAAGGATGGAATGGACTTCTGCCAGAAGGAGAATTACCAGGGTCTGTACAGAGGTGGGGCACAAGTGTGGACACAGCCAGTGCATGCAGTCTGCATTAAGTGCATCACGCAGCATGCAACCAGCACTGCGACATAGTGTTAAGCGCAACTTATCAATATTTCGTGCGCAAAGAAGCGCAAGGAATCGTACATTCGCATTTCTCCAGGTGTTCAAGACTGAATCTGAAACCGGCCCGGCCGCCGCAGCTGCGTGGCAGACAGCTTACGTTAACTCTTGTTCAACATGCTTTGCGTCCTACTGTGCATGATAGCATCAGGTGCAGTACCGCAAGTTGTGGAAGCTCGTGGCTTATCTGGCAGCTTTGTAGCCCTGTGTTGGGTACTCAGCTTCCTGCAGACTCGCATAGGAGAATATCTTAAAAGATAAAATTCAACTCGAGAGTTGGCTCTTTGCCATGAAGGCGGTGTGAATGCAGTGGCGTTGTAAGAAATCCTGCCTTTGGGAATCTACCAGCGTTGGCGGATGATGGTAAACAAAAGCAGTTCGCCCCTGGCAAAATATGCAGCTGGTCATAGCCTTTGGAATTCAACGCCCAAGCCTCACGATACAAGCATCATGACAGGGAAGATCCATCCACATGGCCGAAAACATGTCGACGCAGCACGGTGCAGAGCGCTGTATCAGATATCTGCATGAGGTGTACTGCCACGACTCCAGTAGGTGGATAATGCATAGATACGCTTCCTTACTTGGCACGTTGCAATGTCAGAGTAATCTCTCTGGTTCAGACATTGGAACCGAATTTCCTCAGGCATGGCACACTACACGTGCTTGCGAAGAGCACCCGTCCCCCCTGATTCCTATTGGTCAACGCCATGCCGAGTTTCAGGTGCTGTATCCAGACGGAGGCTTACAAATAGATCAGGCAAGCATGGCAGAAGAGGATCGTGTCAGGCCATGCCGGAAGGGTGTACAGTACACCTTGCGAAATGTCCTCTGGCTGGCATGTCAGCGCTTTCAAGAGTGATTTCTGCTGAAAGACTGCCAGCACAGGCAGCACACTGGATGGTTTTGGTTGTGCATCCGTTAGGTGTGCTGTCAGCCCTTCCATGGAGGCAACAAAGTCTGTGGACATTACAGCCAGATGTAGTAGCTGTGAGCAAATTTTAGTTTTATCTCTGTGGAGCACCTCCTCAAGATGCAAAGCCTCGTCGCCAACAAGCACAGCGTTCAAAGCTCACACGAGATGCTGCTTGGTTTGCTCACACACTCTCTCCTGCGTTCTCACCTTGTCCGAAGCTCTGAAGTTTTTGGCTTCTAAAAAAATTGAGTACACACGTCTACACGTGCTTTGTTATCACTTGGACTCGAATCCATTCGGATTGGTGCAGGGCAGTGTGCAGTCATGGACTTCCTACCTCAGGATCCCCTGGACCCCACTGTTGCTGTGAGGTTGCTTTCAGGGGGAAGTGTTCCAGGTCCTCACCCTGCCATCTGACGTCTCGTTCTCTGTTCACTGGTGCTGCTGTTGCTGTTAGTGCCGTCCTGGTGGTCGTGTGTACTGTTTTCTGGACATTGTGCATCAATCTATGCATCCTTTATGTTTGCCGCCCTGGTTGCGTGTAGCCTGTTGATATCTTTTCCTGTCCGGCCCCTTTTGGGGTGCTGAGGCTGAAGTCCTGCCTGGGTATGGTGTGCCTGCTTCTGTGGCCATGTAGGAACTTGCCGTTTTAGCTGACAAAGCTCTGTCTTGTAAATGAATCAGTTTCCAATAAGAGAGATGAGCTCTCTGCTCTGTGTAAAGAGGAATGCTATGATCTATGCAGTCTAAGCACTGTAGCAAAGACTCTGATGCTGCTGCACATGTTCAGTGCGAGGCTCATATCCTTTCCGGTATCACTGCGCTGTCTGAGTTTGTATGTATGTATATATACATATAAATGGGTATGATCAGGAACTGAGAACGTGAAATTGGGCTGCAGGGCGAGCACGAATGCATGCATTCAAGAGAAGACCTCGATTTGCAAGCGCGCTAGTTGGCTCTACTTCAGACGACTGGAAAACGAAGGCAGAAGAGTTCATCTTGACATATCCGTCTAGGTTGAATCTTTTAACCAATGATTGCAAGTCTTTCTCACTTAATTTAGCCAGGCTTTTGACCCATGTCAACATAACCAGTCTGAACAATTTGCCCATGGCCACCCCGAGTGCCGCTGCCGGACTTGATGACCGACCTGCTCCTGACCTGTTGGACTGGAGCTGAGTCAAAAAAGTGAATTGTGCCCAACTGGGAGCAGCAAATGTGATATTTGCTTGGTGAATGTAATTGGTGAGCAAATGGAAAGCAATGCTTATGGATCTGTGTGCAAACCTTGTTTGGGACTGAATTTGAATCGGGCATCTCTGCTCTTGTTGGTGGGGCCAGTGCATCTACTCCTTCCTACGCCTCTGCTGCTCCCTGCCAGTTTAGCTGTTATCTAATCTAAGTAACGGGGCTTGTTCCAAGGGCTACCTTCAGCGCTGTGGTTGAGAGGAGGGGGGCTCAACCGTACGCGAGTCTCCCACCCTGCCCCCACACGGAGACCGCCACTGATCTCGGCTCACACTCCCGACATGCGCTCCTTTGCCATCCTGGCCCCTTGCCATTGCTGCTTGCGCTGGTTTTAAGCTCAGTGCGCTGCAGATTGAAGACGGCATACTTCCTAGGTTGCAACGACGGTGTGAAGCCGTGCCGCTGATGATGATGGGTGCAGCACGCCGTATCGACTGTCAACACCCCCCCATCCCCCTTTCTGCTTGGATGCTATCCTACTCCACTTGATGGCTCTTCCTTTTGATGCAGTGCTCTTGCCCTCGCCTGTGCTTCGACTTGCTCTGTGGTATCGGTGGCTTGCCCCACTGAAGGCTGGGTCCAGTGTCTGTTCACTTGTTGTCTGAGGTTCCAGATCCTGACGTTGCTCACAAGTTGTGTTGCCATGTAGCAGCACACCGCTTCATATTGACGGTCAGTTGTGCTTGGATGCTGCAGCGTGACACTCTAGTGTAAGTTGCAGTGTGGTGCTTTGCATATGCAGCAGGCGGTGCGGGGAGTGAGCGTATCAGCAGAGTTGGCTCTCCCACAATTCGTCTGCACTTGGGAACATAATGGCGGAGTTGGGTTGAATGCCTTCTGTTCCTCTCCAGCACAATTTATCATCACTGCGTCAGAGCACTAATACAATGAGGCCTGTGTGACATAGTGCTTGACCAAAGTATACGATTTACAGGTACAGCGCCCGTTAAGGGGTGAAATTTTCTTTAGATTTCATGCAGTGTCGACAAAAAAAACGACGCCGACTCGGAAGATCATGGCAAAGTCATGCACACTGGCCGTCTTCCTGGCTAGATACTATATCGACTCCCCTAATCCTGGCTGCTTCCACAGCACTCAGAGCAGGCTCCGCCTGAAATCTGAAAATTAGAACACCGCAACAAGAAACTGCCATCAAGCCCTCAACAGAAACCAACTGGTGGAGGTGCAAGTCAACCACGTGAGTAGTTGCAACCAAACAATTGGGCCATGGGGAGTAGTGGCCATTATCATGGTAGCGTGTGCATTCTGCATGGATTCAACTGCAGGTCTGGTGCTAACAGCAACCACCAGCATTCCCCTCATCAGTTGCCACACACCACGCCAAAGAACACGATCTCTGTGAATCAGCAGCAATTGCTACTCATCAACATTAACCTGAACAGCTCTACACTTCTTTGAAGCGTCCCAGAGTGCTGCAGCATCTTGTTATGCCCCAGACCTCAGAGTGAAAGGGCACTGCAGAGGATCGGTGTCAACTGGTTGACTCTGCGTAACTTTGGACGCTGCAGCACTCCCACAAGTCACATGGAGAACGTGGGAAGGTGTTTGAGCTCTGTCTGTGTCCAGCACGGCTGCATGGGCACGAGCACGAGCACTGGAACGTAACCTCGAGTGCAGTTCCCAACGATGCAGCAGTAACCACGCCCATCAATCGTCACGCTCGACACCCTGCCAGGTGAGACAGAGGTGCATGTCACCCTGCTCTGCCTCCTGTAGAGGGAAGGCGTCTTTGAGGCGGCCTGGCTTCACAACATCTTTCACTGGGATACGGACCTTGCCCAGCATGTCATCCTCCTGCACAGCACCATGATGCAATCGTCACCGCACCACGCGCTTATTGAAGTACTAATGGCCGCCTTTATTCATCCTGTACTGATGTGCGGCCGCTGTGTGAACTGGAAATGTTGATATGCAGCTAGCACACAGCACAGCACCACGCATACCAAGCACAGGAATCTGTGCAGACATCAGCAAGCGGCGTGCGGGCGTGAATGAAAAAGTGTAAAGAGGAGCTGGTGAGATGGGGAGAACGGCATGCTGCGTCCGCAGAGTTAATAGGTGCTCACACACAAGCAGTGTAACAAAAGGTGCAAGCGCTGAAGGGATTCAGCAGCGCTAGACAGATGGAGGAGGGGCACCTTCTTGCCAAACTTCATGACGCTGTCCCACACTCCAGATTTTTCATACACAGTGAGAGTGAGCATGGACGTGGCAGAGACGAAAACAAAGTCGAACTTGGCACGAAAGCGGGGAGACTGCTCGTTGATCACCACCTCCGTGTTGTGGGTCTCAGGTCCTTCTGGGCTGTCAGGGTCAAGCATCTTGACCTGCACCGTATACACGAGTGATTGTGATGTCTCCTGTAACATGTAGCTATTCGTGTGCTGTGCTTGCGAACTCATGTAACAGGGCACTGCAGGCTGCATGGTGAAAAGAGTGCAGCAATGGACTATCGAAGGAAGAGAGATGTGAGGCGTAGATGGCCAGTACCTGAACATATGAGTTGCAGCCGTTCTTAGAGGTTGGAAGGTCCGTGCACTTGGTGAGCTCGACAGTGAGCACACCCTTGGTGGTGTCACTGATCGGTCTGGCAGCCCTTGCGCGCTGCATGCATCCTCAGGAGTCAGCAGCGGAGAGCAATACAACAAGCAAGCATAGCTATGCAGCCCGGCACTCGCACTCATGTGCATGGCCAGTGTAGCCTGGTGGTGTACCAAGCAAGGTTGGTGCGGAGTGACCTCATTGGAGACAGGGCGCTTCGCTCTTCACAGCGGCAAGCGAGGCATCGAACGTGCGAACCACAGCCTCGTGCAAGAAGGCAGCTTGATTGCCAGAGCGACAAAGAGGATGATGGGTTGTGGCAACCACGCAAACGAGCAATATTCAAACGAGACTGTATCAAAAGTGCTCACTTACTGTTTCCAACCTTCTGCACACTCTGGCATACTAGACCATCACGATTCGCTTACGTTGATGCACAAGCGCACATGTGGTACAAAACCTGAACCTAAATGGCAATGCTGCAGACTAGGCAGGTGCTGAGTCACGGAGGAGCGCCGCACCGCAGTGGCTTCCATAGCCTTTGCTGGGTCAGCCTGGCCATCCTCTCCCACTGCATCTTGCAGAGCAGCAGTGTTGAAGAATGGTGTGTACTGCAGCGTCATCTTCAGCTCACCTCGGGATTTGCCTGTCTTGCGCTGTGCACCCTTCTTGCGGCCAGGCAGCAGATGAGCGGTGAGGGGGAAGGCTTCGCTGCTGTCCCGCAGGAAGGCTGCTTCTTCGTTGTCCCTATCCAGCACGATCTCGTACTCACCCATTACCTCATCTTTGCCAATGATGTCATAATCCATGACACAAATGGCCAGCACTATCGATGGCCCGACATCAGGGAGAAGCATCTACACACACTGCGTCGCTGACTTATCTGGAATAAACGCAACACAGTGCAAGGAGAGAATTGCATCAACAATAGCAACCTGCTCTACAGCACATGGTACATGACTTGTGCCAGACAGGAAGCAAGTGATCAACTGGGCCCCAGCCATGTGCCACACTATTGTGCATTTGGAGCTGCTTACGTTTCTCAGGTGAAGCATCATGCAGTAGTAAGCAAGGTCGATGAAGCGGAAAGATAGCAGACTCAACACCACAACACACACATGTCTCAGAGCAGCAGCAGTACACTGGGTGGATCTGTTGGCTTTGTAATAGGCCAATGGGAACGCAGAAACACAGAACAAGTACCTTGAAGTGCTCGTTCCACTCAGGCTTGGACGTGTTACTCTTCTTCGACGTGTCGTGAGTGGTGTGTTCCTTCAGCACTGTGATCTCGTCCTGCAGGACATCGTATGGCACATCCGGGTCCCCGCCATTCTCCTTGATCTCCTCTTTTGATGGAATATGTCGCTCCTGAATAGAACCAGACGAAATCGTACAGCAATTTGCCCCCTGACCGCCACTTTCCGCAGGGCGAACAGTGCATCAGTGCCACATAGTGCTGAGCAGGGAATTCTTCTACTTCCAAGTCAATTCCCAGACTTCTTCACTTCAAGCTGGCCTGGCCAGGTTTCTGATTTGGTAACTATGTGCAGAGACGGCACTATGCTAGCAGGGCACATGTAGCAGCACATGCACCAAAAACCCAAGGCAAACTCAGCAGCACGCGACAGCGCAGGACTGCAAGGCTCAAAGTTGTTCGTTGAATGGTGAATAAAATGTAGTTCGAAGTTTTTTGTTCACTTTGCATGGCCACACATGGATGAGCTCAATGAGTACGTGTAGGCAGTGTGCGAACCTGGATGTTGAGGCGGACATATGGGTCGCCTTTACCAAAGGTATCACCGCTCTTCAAGTTCATCGCCTTTTCCACGGTGATCTCAAGCATGCCCACTGGTGGCTTCGCAAGGCCCGAGTTTTCCATGAGGGGAATGTCCAGCTGGTTCGGGTACACAAGCATCTGCATACACAGTGGAGCGTGCCAGGGCGCATCTTTGTGCCTAGATGTTGGTACATCAGACCGCGAAGGCCTCCATGAACCTAGCATTCTGCAGTTACTTGAGGAAAGCGTGCAGCTTTAGTAAGTTAGCTGCAGTGCCACAGACTCCTTCAGCTGCCCCTTGTGTCTTGCGTTCGGTGGCCGCAGGCGTCATGCCAGCATTCAGATCCGGTGAATAGAGAACTGTATAGAGAACGGCTCACCCCTACTCTACCCAGTAGGGGCTTGATTCAAGTAGAACTCTATAGAGTAAAAAACAGGGAAAGTAGATGCTGTGGCATTACTTTACTGTAGCCACTGTGCAAGATACCGTGCAAGTGACAAGGAACGGAGGGGCAGCACAGTCTGCAGCGCACCGGCTCAGTGCCAATCTTGACACCCATCAGAACAGCATCATGTATGAAGGGCAGCGACAGGATGTCCCAGTTATTGATCAGCTTGAGGGTAAGGTCAGCAAAGGGAACGTCTGTCAGAGCAATCTGGATGGCACCGATGCAGGGCAGCTTGTCCACCAGTGGTCGCATGGTGATGCGGGCCACTGCATCCAACTGCAGATCTTCGACCTTGACTGGCACGTAGACTGATGCTGGGCCTACTCGCACGCATGCTGACACATGAAGCTGCACATGCAAAACTAACATCAGCAGGGCCCTGCAGGGGCCTGCGCAAACCTTGTAGCTGCAAGAATGCATGCAGATGCTACCCCCCACAACCTGTATTCAGGCTGAACTGGCACCCTTCTGGCACTCGCACTCATGTCCACCGCTTGAAGGCCTTGGGTGTTGATAGCGACATCTGCTGTGTGTTCTCTTGATTTCAGAACATCAGGGAGACAACACTCCTAATCTGCGGGACGTGTCTCAGGCCACTTAACTGACAGTTGTTCAAGTGCCTCTTGAACATGTGCAAGATGCCAATTAAGGGGAACGTCAGACCTTCATGAGGGAACCCCATTGAATGGGGCATTCCATGATCACTTCGTCGTCCTTTGTGTTGTACACCTTGACACCTGCCAGTCTCAAGGGTGCGTCCCCGAGATCCAGCTGGTCGACCACAATGGCATCTAGAATAGGCTGCTTTGCAACTACGTCGTCTAGAATAGGGCCCAGTATGTCTATCACCTGTGTTGTACACACAGACGCTGAACTCTGTTGATGGTCGATAAGCGTTGCATGATGCAGCACAGCCGCGCATTGAGAGCAAAGACATCGGGCTAGGTTAATTTCATATGACTGCCAGCAAGCAGAGAACATGCGACAGTGGAATGCTCTTCATGCAGCATTCTCTAGCCTGCGGCCTGAAACAGGATCAGGTAAGAGTGATGAAACTGTAATTGATCAAGACCTTGAAGCACGCAGAGAGTCCTGTTACCTGCTTGCAGATGGCTCCGTTGAGGCCCGGCCAAAGCCATTTGATGGCATCGTTAAGCCATCGGCACTGCTCAAAGTCTGGCCATGTTGTCCACTTAGGTGCGTATTTCAACACTTGCCGGTACTCTGATGTGACTGTGCCTGTCACTATAGGCTCAGGGACGTCCTCGTCCTGGTCTATGTCGACGTCAAAGTTCCTGAATCGCTGCTCTTCCACATCACCAGCGTTCTTGAAGATTTGTCCACCCAGCTGCATGCCAATTGATGGTCAAACGTATCTATGCAAGTTAGGACCTGTGAAGAAGCAGTTGTAGAGATATGTGCAATAGCTAGCAACATTGCAAGCAATTCGGAACAATGAAGCATCCCAGTGCACCGACCAGTACGTCGACCCTTACACGCTCGAGACCAGAAACCTTTCAGAACCACATAAGAGCCTTGCGCAGCGAACGCATTGTAATCCATTGAAGATGCAGAGGCAGCAGGCGCGCCCCGCTCAAGCGTCAAAACAGCGCAGCTGGGTTCACGCAAAAAGCAGCAGCAATGTGATACTTGACAATCGTCGTTATTCAATTACCACAGCGCACCATGATTCCTCCTGTTACACCGAGCCCCATCCCGATAATCGCTGCAACGACCATGGCGTCGGGCCTTTCCTGCTACGCTTTCAACCAGAACACAGAATTCAGCTCAGGAGCAGATATATGTTGAGACACCTGCCCAGCTAGCGGAAGTAGGGCATGGTGCGCGTACGGCAGCAGCAAAAGGATACGGAAAACGAAGCCCGATCAGTTCAGATCGGCAGACAACAAGCAAACTAGCACAAGCAACTTCTGATAGGATATTGAAGTAAACATGGAATTCATCTGCGCGGTGTTGCCTCTGCAGGAACTGTTGCATGCACTTTAAACAGAAGCAGATTTCGGAAGAAATACTTATTCTTCTTGAAAGCAGAAGTTTTTTAAGCGCGTGTCCTCCGCAGTCATCAGCGCTGTTGCAACATGTTGCACGACTGAAAGCAGAGCACCGTGTTGAAATCGTAGTACTGGCGGAACGACAGGGAACGCATGTGCAAGGTGTGTCTTACAAACATTCAGATTTCCTGTACCTTGGCCAAGCGTGAAGCAATGTGAACAACCAGATGGATGTTTGCTTCCTTTCCTATGTCGGTTGGTTCCCTATTTCCTTTCCTCTTCACAGTGCACATTCCTACATGCTAAATCTAGCAGGGTGGTCTCATTGAAGAACGCGCTTTGTGCCTTGGGTGGCACAACAGGCACCAGCAACGCAGGTCTGTTCCCTGCCATCATCACTGCTCCTCTGCCTGCCAAGGACGTCCTCTGCGCAAACCATATTCAGGGTACTTGCTGGTGGCCAATCGGACCTAAAAATGTAATCAGGAACCACACAAAACTCTCAACAACGGCGATTCACCGGTACAGTTGCATGAATGTATGAGCAACTTGGTGAAGCTGATCTGGAGAGGAATTTCCAGATGGTACTTGTATGTGACCAGGTCAGACTTGACTGGGCTTGACAGCCATGAGACCCGTACTACATCCCTGGTCACAAAGTGCTAACAGGACCACCTCTGAGAGGTCACAACTTGCATGGGGGGGCTCTACCAGGCAGCCTGACTTGAGGGCAGATGCCGATCAACACCTGAGCATGCCACCTTCAATCATTGCACCTTGGTCCAACATTCACCATGTTTTCTCACCATTACAATTCCTGTCACACAGAAGGCAAGAGTACTGCAGCTGAAACGTACGCATGTCGTTGTCTGTGTGCAACGTGCACCAACTCTATCGTCATTCTTCGGCAGGGTCACATCTGCTTAGCATGTGAGCTGTGTGTGTCAGTTGCAAGGGGGGAGATTCGAGAACGACTGTGGCAGATAGATTAACATCATGATGCCTCAACTCGAACAGTCGTGTTGGTATAGTTGCTGTTTTTGAGGCCGTGTCCCTTCACGGACCAATTCAGTCCTATGCGAGCAACATAGCCAACTCTGCTCAGCCAATGCAATTCTTGGTACAACTGCATTTGCACCTGAGCCTCTTGTAGACACTCCATAACTTTGGCCAAATTTGGGTGCACGTTCTGTTTGCCTTTCTTGTAACCGATCGCCAGATACTTCATACCACGAGAATCCTTGTTTCTTCATCTTTCCAATGCAACCAGTTTCAGGGCGTTCTGTGTTCTATGGATGGGGAAAGGTGCAGCGCACGCACCATCCAGTGTGGCAGCCATTGCGATAGCTCCATACACGCCCAAACCGCACGTCGAAACCCGCATAGCCCATTTCTATACATTCTCAGTGATTTTGAGCATTAGCACTTTATACACAACATGTGTCGGGTTGGGATATGCGTGGGACAGGAGCCCAAACAAGTCCAACAGCACATTGGTGTATTACATTGCAACGGTAGTATTATTGAAGAGCACCAGTTGCAATGTACCTGACAAGACGGCTCACCTGACAAGAGGCTCAGGTGCAAATGCACCAGGTCACCTACTCGAAGGGATACAAATCGAACTGTCACCAGGGCACCCGCGAAGAATTGATGCTAACACATTGCTTTGACAGATAAAAATAGCTGACATACCCAAAAACGTCTAATCATCTGTGCTGGAGAGGCTAACCGAATGGTCTACCATGCACCACCACATTTCTCTCTTTTTTAGGTCCCAACCAAGATGTACACATACATAAACATGACTCATTTGTGCTTCAACACTAGAGACGTGTGTGATTCACAGATGCACATCACACCTCCTTTACACCAGTGGCGTGGGAGAAGAATGTAGCACAAAATGGGAACTGTTCGAGCTTCACTATGAGGGAGGCACAGGCTCCATCTGTGAATCATTTGGTGTCACTTTGACGGCTGCAGCAGCAGCTACAGGCTCAGCAGCACTCCCGTTCACTATGGCTGCAGGCACACCAGACTCTTCAACAGCTGGTTCTACAGATTGTGCGGGCTTTGCATCTTCAGCTCTTGCAGCATCAATCGGTGCAGTGTTTTCAGCTGCGCCATCTGGAGTCGGAGCTGGGAGGTTGCGGTCACGTGCTGGGCGGCGAGCCACCCGGTTCTGTGTGGCTGCATCACGGGGGCGGCCAAGCATCATGTTGCCAAGGAGTCGTCGGATGTCTTCTGCGCTTGGGAGGGTCTGTGGAATGATATAGGCTGTGGCAATGCCCTTTCGCAGCTCGGAGGTGGTGTAACCTGCTGACTTGGTTCGAGCCTTGAGCACTTCACAGTTCCTGCAACGAAACCAGAATCAATGTCCCGACACTGCCAGATTATCAATGGTTTCGTGAAAACTATACACTGTATCAGTGACCAGATGTACAGATTCACCGCAACAAATCCACATGTATACACAATTGAACCGGCTCAAAAATATATGTTTGTACCCCGCGTAAGCGAATGAAGCCAAAACAGAGTTTATGTGGACTATGCGGCGGGCTACGATCTGTGGGACATCTCTCTGCCAACTCTCCAGCAGTGGGTACAGGTCTGGCTCAAGATGATGATGGTGATCATGAAATGCAGGATGGGATGGCAGAGTTGGGGGCTCGCACTCGCAGCAAGACGAGGAGGTGTCAGATTTCCACGCGAAGGACTCGCGGCAGATATCACAGTCCTTCTGCACCACAACGGCTGCCCGCTTCTGCGGAGGCTGCTGCAAGTTGTCCTGCATCAGGCCACCGTCTCAACATAACCCTGAAACCTCATGAGTGAAAACTTTGCTTCCTAGTCCCAGATGCATGGCTTGAATGCCAGGGGTCCGGTTCACTTGCATGGCTGATGGACACATCTCTGTAGTTATTGTTGCAATGCATAAGAATTCATCTTGAAAGGATTGTATCCGTACACCACCGAGGCAGACACTCAATTGTCAGGTCACATGTGGGGAATACCTCGCCGTCTGCCGCCTTTCCAGCCAGAAGTGCTGCCATGCTATTGATGTCTTCAGCTGATGGCATCGTGGTGAGTGTAGGCAGAGGCTTTTCTCCTTCGCCTCCACCTCCAGAGCCTGTTGCGTCGCCGTCCGCGCGCGCAAGGCTGACGATATCAGGACCTTGCGCTGCATAACACAGTATCGCATTTAATCAGCCGTTCTGAGCTTTCACAAGCTGACAAGGCAGCAGATGGGCATAAGAACAAGTAAAACCACAACATATAAAAAACAACACCACTAGCTTCCCTCCAACGGCACGATAGCACCATCACAAACGACTGTCCTGGTATTTTGGCCAAACTGCTGTAACAGTAGTCGTTTGAACCAGATTCATCATGCAACGGAAGTTGGTGACATAGTTCCTGATGGCACATGCCATGACCAAAACAACGCATTTGTGCATTAGACTGCAAATATCGCTTGTTAGCAAATCACTGTTCCCTACACCACAAGTGATCTCCGGAACTCTGAAAGGAAGAGACTCGGTGCCTGATTCTCTCCTCGCTGTTTTTTTTCTTACATAGCAGAGAGCTGGGTAGTGTCATGACATGCAGAATCTGCAGCTTTCTGTGGCTGCGCACCTGGACCCATTCGTGGTGCAGGAGCGGTAGCTGCAGGGGCACCCACAGCAGCCTTCTTCACTGCCAGGTGCACCACTTCCTGGATTGTTGCACTAGCGCCAAGCTCTCCGATCGCCTCTCGAAGATGCTGAACTCTACCCCCACCACTTTGCCGCAGCTGCCACCGCATTTTCTCACATTTTGGGCAGTACCTCAGCTTGCTCATGCCTGCGCGGAAGTCCCAGTCCTGCACATAACCCTGGAATTGCTGTGGACACCTCACTGTGGCCTTGTATAAAAGGTCTTGCTATGCACTACGTATCTACTAGCAGTGTATTAAATAAGTGAAACTCGCGCTTACAACCCACTTGCTCCTCACAAGTTGGTCGAGTTTCGAGGAGCAAGTGGGTTGCACCCGCAGGCCACCATGTAAGCACAAGCCTCCTTAGTAGAGGACACAAGGCAGCACTGAGCTTGTGATGTATCGTTGCAGACGATAATCTCTTAAGGAAACAGCCACGCACTGCTTCCGTAAGCAGTGTGCACCTGCGTAAAGAAGCTGCGGCTGCAGCTTTCTCAAGAGGTTTTGTTGGGGAACATGCACCCACCTCGGGGTATAGAATACATGGAAAACTAGAAACGGTGACAAGACGACATCACCATATTATCTGGGATCAGTACAGGTGAGAGAACAGCCTACCTGCATGCAGCACCCGCAGCGTTTGCGGACTGTCTCCTCTGCTGTGGCATCTGCATTGCCTTCTGCCCCGATCACATGTGACCTAACGTTGACTGGTGGCGACCTTGAGCGGTGCACTCCTGCACCAGCTGATGTGGCCCTGGAGGCTGGGCGAGAAGGGGGCTGATATGTGAAGTGTGGGTTCGGCGGCTTTCCCATGCGCAGATACCGCTTGATGTTGGAGCCAGAATGAGGATGATCAAGCACTGCTTGCTTGTATTGAGGTACCACTCGGGTAGCAGACGGTGGTGCATGAGAGCTGTACGCAGCAAAAGTGTGCTTCACACGAGCTCTTGGCGGTGGACTTCTGGGACGAATCAGTGGAGGTGGACAGTGCAGTTGGAGAGCTGTGATGTCTAAAGACTTCATTGTGTCCACGCAAGGCGGGTTGCGAGCCATAAGGCCTAGGAACTGCTTTGTGATCACTCGAGGGTCGGTTGACTGGTGCTTGGCGAGCTCAATTCCTGACAGAGCTGAGCTGACGTCTTCGAGAGACGGCATTCTCATGCTTGGACGACTGGATTCTTTCATTTCGACGTCAGTTGGTGCATTCACTATCTTCTGAGTGGCGCTTTCGGGCGCAGCTGCTATGTTTCGGTGAATTGGCGCACTGGGTGGAACGGGAACGACCTTGGGAGCATTTCCAGGTACTAAACGGTTCGCTGCAGCAGCAATGGTTCCCTGCGGTAGACTGGGAGGCCCTTGAGGCCGTGGCTGCTGGCTCTGTGGGGGCTTCAACGGAGCAGCTCGGGAGGCATCATGCAGGTCAGGCACAATAGGTGTGATAGGCTCGGGGATCCCATCCATCAATGCTAATCTGGCACAAATCCTGCACACGTGCATGGCTTCGGGTTCTGGGTGGCCGCTGCAGCTTTGGTATGGCTTGACTCATTTTGGCAAGGCGTGCACGGACAGTAACGTACCTGTTCAACCGCCGATAAGCTAGAGAGGTTCACCGCGGATACAAGTTGCCTTTTCCGCGGCGGAGCACAATGTGTTTACTGGAGCTACAAATCAATACGTCGATCACGGCACGAGCTACACATTCACTGTATCGTTCACGCTAAAGCATTCCCGTGGCACCAGGAGTAGGCGCAAAGCTCTTAGATTCCCTGCACGTGAACAGTGGAGTTCACCCAACCAGGTAGGAAATGTTGCTGGCGTGAGTGGCGAAGTCCACGTATCAGGCTCTTGAATTAAGTTGACGTTCGTCTATCGACGAGAATTTCTGATTGACGTATGTATCAAAGCTTGCAATGAGATGCCTGCACCACGGGGAAAGTGTGCCATGAACAGTTGAATGATCTTCAACAAACAATGCATCTCAAAACAATCCTGGCCAGGAGGTTGCAAAGCCCCCACACCACACCAGTACACATGTCCGATTATTACTTAAAGAGTGCTTATATGATTACTGCCATCCAGTGCGTACGAAGATAGTGCCAGTTGGGGGAGTCTCAAATACCTGAGTTGTGACCAGAACCCAGCAGAAGACTGCATAGGAACTATTCTCATGAGATGAACAGCCTAGCCTTCAGTATGTACATATTTTGCTGTGCTTGTGAAGGAGGGGCTTGCATCTCATGAACATCCCGTACCTACCGACAAGTCATGTAGCACTTCCTACAGATAGGCTCATTTTTGCGAATTTCGTGAGTTTTCAGTGTCTGCTATGTCTTTGCCCATGCTGCCACCACTGCCGTGTTATTCAGAGCCGAATGCTGCCCACTGTCTAGAGTTTCGTTTATACACATGCGTACTTCTAATTGGCATGATGAACCTTCTGACGAGTGCCATGCCCAGTTGTCTGCCTCCAAATATCATGCTTGTACACAGGCAGCAAGTCTAAGCCTAACACAGCAACGCTGTGTTGTTCCAAGTGATATCGTCCTCACCTTGTAACATGTTCATGGCAAAGCTTCGTACAGCCCATCCAGCACTGTTTTACTTCGACCTGCAAACATCCGCATGTTGCCAGTGCTGCAGTCCATGCCTAGCGTACACAGAAACCAAATCTGAGTCATGACCATGCCTTGGGGCTGGCACATCACCGTCAACTATTGTGCATGCCTACTTCAGTGTATGTGTTGGTACTGTATCACAATCAACTGGCCAAAGGTGCTGGACGCGACTTTCTTGATGGCGCTGTTGTGTGCATTCATGAATGCACTATTCAATTGAAGTGGTAGATTTCATGCATCTGTTGAGTTTTGCTACGTAGACTTTGGCCATTCACTGCTCTATAGGTGCATACAAGGGGATTTATCGCAATCACTGTGACCTCGGTGAGTTACTGGTCTTGGGAATCAGGCGCTGGCCAGTGAGCATTAAATTGCCTTTCCACAAGGTCCTGGGTTCGAATCCCGGTCCGTCCAGGGCTACCTCTCATATTTTCTTCCAGCTTCTGAGCTGGGCGCGGAAAGAGTTTCCCCTTTAACGAATTGCACGAATTCCACCACTACGGCGCTGAGGCCGAAGCTCAAACTGAGTATGGCGTAGTCCCCAAGTAATTTATTTACTTATTTCATTACAGCACATGAGTCCACGCCGGAACACCAGTTTTGCATGACTCGCATCTGCAATGAGATGAATAAGTTGCCATATGCAACCACTGAACGAACCCCCATTCCTCAGCTTTATTCCACAATTTGCAACAACTGATAGATCAGCATCCTAAGCAGTTTGCAATTTCTTTGTCAAACTGCGATCTATAGTTCGTGTTATCACACTTGTCAATGATTCGAAACATGTCCTGTGCCAGACTCACCACTGAGCGCAGGCTTTGCACCTCTGACTCCATCTTGGACATTTTTGAGTTCTTCTCAAGCAGCTCATCCTTCAGCCCTGTCACTACTGCACAGCATTGCATTGACGGTTGGCCAGTGCAACATGGGGCAGAGGTAATGCGCCAGCCGTGATGGATAGAATCTGTATGAAACGGATGTGATGGTGGCTTCGTTACACTTAACAGTTCATGGCCTGCTGAATACAGTTGGAACTGTGTTGCTCAGAATTTCTTCGCAATCGCAGCATAGCGCTTGGCTCACGTGCACGACTGTGTTGATTCACGTGTGCTTGCTTCACCACAAAACAGCATCCTGCACTTCGATGCTCACGCAGCAGTGTTGGTTACAGCTGCGGTGTAGCAGCAGACAAGCAAAGAAGTGAGTTCGTTACATCACAGTGCTGTGCCATAAGCAAAATCGTCTTCAGTGCGGTGGGTTATGTTATTTGGCAATGATGGAATGCAAGGGGACGTTGCATTGGTGCGCAACACAGAATCTGTCGGTTGGGATGCGCACCCTGTGAGCACTTGTGAAACATCTCTTTTGAGTAAACCAAAACGCCTTTGAGATTTG
Organism: Ulvella scutata; assembly: GCA_032359135.1. NCBI lineage: Eukaryota > Viridiplantae > Chlorophyta > Ulvophyceae > Ulvales > Ulvellaceae > Ulvella > Ulvella scutata. The sequence continues at coordinate 33,292 of JAUMHD010013089.1, forward strand.
AGAACTGGTGATACTTGTCACTGTGGCTTGATTTCCCCACCTGCAGGTGCAACATCCATGCTGCTTTGAAACCAAACACAATATCTGGCCCTTGCACATGCATGAAAGTACAGCTCAAGTTGCCCTGACAGGAGCGCAGGCAATCCAAGCAATCAAATCAAATGGCCGCAACAATCTTGTGGTGTAGGTGACGAAAAAACATGCTGCAGTACGACAAAAGCAATGGGTGGGGTAGGTTGGGGTGGTACGATGGTACGTGCGCATTCTACACTATACAGTTGGGCACGTGATGCTTCTTAGACTCTGATGATGAAGATGTATCAGCATGTGGGGAGTCAGCCTCATGCACCTTTCTAGCCGGCTCGTCATCAAAACTAGCATCTTCTAGCTCCATCAGTTGGGCATACATATCATGCTCTGTGATATCAGAGCCATGTGGTGGCTCCTCTGAGCCTGCCTTGCTCATAACACTGGCATTGTCACACCCCTTGCAACCATGTTTCATGTTCCCAGTACTGCCTCTGCAGTGGCAGCTTGGCTTCACAGCATGTGGGTGAGACCTCTTTCTTCCTTTCCCGCGGTGAACTGCTTTTGCATGTGCGCTCCCTTGAGAACCTGTGTTATGTAGGGTAACTTGTTTATGAACACACGTATGTGGCTCAGCACCAGCCAGCCCCCTGGGTGCATTATGCTTCATAGCATGTGGATGCGATCGCTGTGGACGTCGCCCCCGTAAGTCTGCTGATCCAGAAATATGCTGCCTGTGGTCCCCTAACACAGCATGTGGCGATCTGAGGTGGTTAGGAGCAGCTTGTACTGGCCGTTTACCAGCTCTGCTTGAGCTGCCCAGATGCATGGTTCGCACCTGCACAGCCACCTTGCAGTGTACAACGCCCAATACCCTATACCTCAATGAAGTGGAACGAAACAACAGTTCGGCATGAGGGATTCCTTATGGTACCAACACTCAATGCCAGACACTTGAATACATGACCTGCTGCTCAGTCAATACTGAATACACAACCCTGTTTGTCGGTGCAAGTAACAAATAGATGTGGACCCAACCAGCACATATGCGCACCATGGTCCCCAGGCAACGTGATGACGCAGGCAAGGTTTGAGAGTGTCTCAACCTGCTTCTGTCTCCCGCTGGCAAACACTCCATCCCTGCATGTGGCATGCTAGAGCAACGCAGGCTTGCTGGTGCCCCATGGCTGACCTCGGGCCTGTTATCATCTGAAGGATGCCCCCCCCTATCACAGAAACTATCACCTTTCTTGCCAACAGGCTTCATCTGATTCTTGCACTCTACTGTGCATGTCTGTGAGTTGTCAGAATGAGAGGCATCCTGGGCTGCTACTGCGGCGCTACCAAACAGGTCTGCCCCTGTCAGAAGTTCAGCATGCTTCTTTAAACCACTGATGGGTACCTCAAACGAGGGGCTGCATGCTGCATAGTGTTGTGGCAGTAATACAACGCTCGCGTGTTTGACCTCCTGGTCAGCTTCCTCCACTGCAACCTCACCAGCAAGCAGCGCAGCCAGACAATTCAAATCCAAATCCTCGGTTCTGGGTGGCACCAAACCAGCTTCTTGTGGCCTTCGGCTCGTCTTTGCCGCAGCACCATCCTTGCTGGGAGATGTTTTGTCAAGAGATGTGGAACCCTTTTGTGAAAGTGACAGGATTATTCTAGCGGCACAGGCTACCTCGCGTGTTGTGGGCAGATGACCTCCAGGCTCAGTTATCTCTTCTGCAGCCTTTAAATCACAAACTTCTGTACGAGGCTTTAACCCTGGCTTCGTTTCTTCAGCCACCATGGGAGCAGTGTAAGTGATCGTGACTGGATCAAATGCTGCTGTGGAACCCGGTGCTGCAGTCTGAGCGCTGCGTGAATAGTGCTGACATTCTGCAGTTGCTGCAGGAGAATGCACCTCGTCGAAAAGTGCACATGCAGATACATCAAATACTGCAGGAGGATCATGTTGGTCACCTGTAACTGTGGTTGCATCCGAGGTAGCAGGGGCACCTTGCTCCCGTTCGGATGCAAGCACATGGTGTAGATGGCAGAAAGGTTGCGACGCACTGTCAGTCAAATTCAGAAGGAGGGTTTCCTGAACTGCGACAACTTTGGACGAACTTTGCTTCTGACTACCTGGAACCAGAAGCGTAGCGGCTTCCTGCTCAACTATAGGATCTTTGGACCTTGTGTTTATCGTCATCTCCAGTTTGTCACATACACTGCCATGAGAAGCCTTCCCTACTATGATCACTGTATCAGTTGGTCGAGAAGAGTGCGTAGTTTATCACTCCTGCTTTGTCATATTCTCCTGCATGCCCCTGCAACCTTGTGCAGTTCGCTGCGCATCTAGAAATCGGCCAGCTGTTGAGGATGGGTGCAAGCGAAGCACAATACATAGAGTATCGTTCATGGGCATGCAAGAGTTACTCTTCGCTACATGCACATGTCTCAGACTTTGTAACCTGTGTGCACAACCATATTGCCACATGATGTACTCCCCTTCCATTGCAAACTTTGCAGCCGTACTTTAATGCGTGGGGATTGTCAAACACACAGCAGTTTCCAGCATTGTCCTCCGATGTGCGTGAAAAGCCTAGCTTAACTGGTTGTTGGCATTCTGTGCGAGCCCGTTGTGATTCTATCACTGTGCAGATGAAATCCAGAGCACACCAGTACGAGCATTAGAAGTTGGAAACCGGGCTACTGTGGATACTTCTTCTTTGCACGCAGTGAGGGGGTTCGCTTCTCATGATCATTCCAACGGACACATCATCTGTGCGCATGAACACAAGCAAGGAGCAGGTTTCAGCGTTGAATTCTAGTCCCTGGTCGTTGTGCTCGGTTTTGTTATCCCCATTTCGAACGTGGCAAGCAGCCTGTGTTTTCATACAGTCTATTTGATATCGGCAGTGCTGTCCCAATGTTTGATTTTGGGTGATTCTCAACAGAGACCGCGATTTTGCACGCATGCAGATGCCTGAACCGCCGACATTTCGCCCCACATGCGTATCAAGACATTTGTGCACCATAAGACGAGCTCCGGTCCATCAAGCACCACCAGCTGCCAAGCTTTCCTCTCTCTGTCGAGAAGTGTACGCTTTTCCTCTGTCAAGAAGTGCACTCGTGAGGGGAGCACTTGCTCGGCAGCCGTAGCTCAGGCGTGCATTCCAAACTGACGTTAACGTGAAGTTGAAGCTGATATAAGTTCGTATTAGAGCAGTAGCTGGCCTGCTCAGGCGATTTCATCCTGCGGGATGCCGAACGAGTGGTTGTTGGCTCAACGAGCTGCAGCTCAGAAGGAGGGTAGGAGCGTGTATGTCAAACCACTGCCTCCTCATGTTGATGAGAGCACTGTGGCGGCGGTCTTCAAGGTGTGCAAGTGGTCTCGTATGTAGTTCTTGTTCCAGCTTCCCACGTTCTCTGCCTCGTACAGCGCGTTCCTGGCATACAATTTGAAACACAATTATAGTCACGGAACGCAATTGTGCGGATGGGGCACAGGGGCCTGTTCGACCACACCATTCAAAGGTCTGTTTGCAGAAGTTTGGAGAGATCTTTGATGTCAAACTGATGTACGATGCAGACACCAAGACACCTCGGGGGTTCGGCTTCGTTAATTTTGTTGAACGAAGCAGTGCACAGAGGGCTATAGCTCATAGCACGGAGCTGGAAGGCACACGTCTCTATGTCGCCATCAACAAGAGCAATGATGAGAGATTGCCAAAGAAATCCACCTTCAGTATGAATGATGTGCCAGGTGGGCTGCTGACGCCTACAGTTCAAGCATTTCTGTGCCCTATGGCGATCTCAGCGCTGATGGCAGTGGTCATGAAGAAAAGTGACTGTGGACCCGCTAGAAGTCGGGTCCACAGTCACTTTTCGTGTGCGTAGCCCCTCCATAGAAGTTTTAAGTTCTGATCTTGGTGAGCAACATAGTTGCATTTGCAGTTGAATCCTGGCACAAATACCTTGGTGACGTACACAAAGATGCACGTGACCTATTGCTCAGGAATCAATCTTACTGAATGCAGGCAATCCGGCTGGCACTGAAAGAGTGGACGAGATATGTACGCATGATGGCAAAGGTCCTGAAGTGCATGAGAAGTTTCCGGGGGCCACCAACATGTCATCTTTTCCATATCATCATGGAATACTCAAACAGATACCCGCAATGGACAGGTGTACAGGTGCCGACATCGAGCCAGTGAGAGCAGCTCATCCGACTTCCAGGGGCATGCTTCCCCCAGGAGTTTGTGTTGGAGTTGCAGGCTGCGGAAGACTGCAACCACCTTGTGCACCTGCTACATTCGAACCTACACCAGCACCCCCAGTGGGTACAGATCCTTGCCGAACGCATGATAACGGTCGGAAAGGAGCGGATGCCAGGGGCATCGGTGGTAGTCCTTTAATTCATGGTGTTGCTTGTGCAGCATCCAAATCCAAGGAACAAAGAGGTAACTCAACATGGCACAACCCAAGATCTGTAGCGGACAAACAGCGCAAACCTCAACACCAGATTCGTCCAGCACCTGTCCCAGGTGGTATTTCCTCGGCTGGACCCCGAGAAGTTCCTGTGCCAGGTCGGAGAAAAGCTACAGAGCAGTCATCAGAACACGACAATGAGTCTGCTGTGCAACACCTCGGCGCACCGTCCTGTAATGCAAGTGGCGCTGGTCATCCGCTGCAGCAAATTTGGATGCAAAAAGCACCAACACAGTCACTCGTGCCGGGCCCAACAACTGGTTTTCCGCATGGTGCAACACCAGGCGTAGCTCAAGGTCGTCCAGTCAGGCTTGCAGACGTGCAGCCTTCTGTTCTGAACCTTGCAAATATCCCGGATGAGCAGGGTAGAGAAATCAATGGAATTTTTAACCATGATGCTGTTGGTGTTGCTCCCATGGGCGGGACAATGGACTGTGATTCCTTGGAGGGCCAGCAGTCTCTCCTGCAGCGTGCTTACCGAATGCCTGAAGCAGCACAGTGGGAACTGCTACAGATGACAGCACTGCAGCAAAAAATGGCGAACAAACTACGTCCATGTTTGCACATTATACTCACAAAGAGACACTATTACAACGAGCAGAGCGCTGGAGCTCTTGCAAACAAGGTCATCAGCACGTTGGTTGATCACACCACCCTGAGGTACTGTGCCCATGTGCTGAGCTGCAATGACTTGACGATTTGCCTGCCACACATGCCTTGACCCACGTGCACTGCAACATATTGCACCCTTGTGCAGTACCGGGTTTGGACAGAAGCTGTTGTGCTTGCTGGACACAATGAACGATGGAACGGGTCATTGGGATAGGGAGCTCTTCAACATGCTGGAGGTGTGTCTGTCTCGGATTCAAGGTACTCAGGCTCTTCCCGTAGAAGCTTTCAACTGGTAACTTGAATAGCTTGCAAAGCTATTCAAGTGCATGGCAGGAGCAATATACAATCACCTTGGCACTGAAGGAAGGGAACATGCCATCTGTACATGAACGTACACGTCGCATGAGAAGAAGAATTAGACCGCGTCCACTTCTGTGGTGCAATTTGGTGTTTGGATTCGTAGACAGCCGAACCAGCCTGCTGGATAAAAGATCCAGCTTGAGCTTGAGTCTTGCTTGGAGGCTTTGTGAAAAGCAGTGTCCCCTTTCAGGTGACAACGCCCCGCATAGTAACTTGCATCACTATTACTGGGCATCTCGATTCTGCACCTGTAAAGCTTGCAGCAGGACAAAGGCATCCTGTGCTGTTTTGAGAATCACTTCAGACAACAAGATGCGCTTTTGTCACTGTTTGTTGTTGTTCTCAGTGACTCGATTCCATGGTGTTACAGAGTTATCCTGTGGTCATATTGATAAAATATCTTGCGGCTAACAAGGTCTTCAGAAGCACTGTTTGTGGAACACACTCACTGTAGTCATTGGAGTGTGGTACACAGTGTAGCTGTGTGGCAACTGTTCAATGTGATTTGCACAAGGAATGATGACAACCTTGATTGATCATAGGCTGACATATGATGAAGGCACTGATGATGACTGGATTCAGGTATGGCGTCCGCTGCACAGAACAAGCATTGTACTCCTCAGGGCCAGCGGCCAAGTACACCATCTTCTCATGAAAACAATCATGTGCCACATGCCATGGAGGAGGGATGCAACGCCCTGAAAGAGCTCAACAGACTTCAATATATGATTTGACAGAAACAAAGCTCCATGCAATTACTCGTCAACAGTCCTGGCTGTGGATGCGTGTTCTCTCTGCCTGTTGCACAGGTCACTATGAAACGCACTGATGGGCTTACGAAGCGTACACATGTACCACATGCGTCTTGATGAGCACATTATCGTTGATAGCGCTGGCTAGTTGGCACATTACGAGCCACAGCTGCTGTCTGACTGTAGCTGAGATATGCCCTACCTTTGCTAAGACAATGTGTGCCTCGCATGGGTATGTGCACTGGTATGGATGGATGATATGTTATGGAACACTGCTTGTTCAGAACATGTAAGTCAGGTTCTTCCACAGGCTGTCCAGCATGAAGTACATATCTCTGTTACATGGATAAACAAGCAATCTTAGAAGTTCACAACAAATATAGCAAGCTGTGTTGCTTGAACATTCAGCCACATACCCAAACGTTCACAAGCAGGGCGTGGCACTGTCTGTGCGCAACAGGATATATACATCCCGCTTCTAAAGCAGTACCCCACAGGCTGTGAGCAGAGCTCCTTCACTAGTAGCCCCACCATAAACATCACTCATACATCTATGTGAGCTTGTCTTGAACCCAGTTCATGCTTTGCAATGCACACCACCACAGCATTGTGTCACATTGCAATTCGCAGCAAGTGTCTTTCTCGATCGCTTGTTGTCCAACATCCGGAGCTGGGCATACAATATCTCCGGCACATGAATTGTTCTTGTGCGCAGGTGCCAAGCAGCTCGTGTACTCTCCTGCATCCACAGTGATCACATGAAGCTGCATAACCTGCTGTCAAGTGAATGACACAAGCATGGCTCTGAACAGCCGCAGAGGAACAGGCTAGTTGTTGCACCAGAACGCACATCATCTGGAATGCACACCATGCCCTTCAGGAAGAATAATTCGCTGATGACAATCTCTATTCGCCAGCTACACCCTCTACAGGAGCCTCCACACGCCTATCATCCCCAGCGCCGGGGTGACAAGCACTGCGAGGCTACACTTCAAGCACAAAGCCAGCCGTGTACAATCCAAACACCACATCCTTCCGAAGCAACCACTGCAAGCAGTACCTACACTGGCACACAAGCTTGCTCTGTGGTGGGAACAGACTCCTGGGTTGCTGCGGCACCGGTGCTTCAATGGGATCAAGCATTCGATAGTGCAAGCACCTGCAACAGGGCAACATGCAAGTATGCCTGTCCAGCAAGCCATGGCGGCAGGCATCGCGCAAGCAGCAGGTAGAGATGCTCACCTTCTATGTGCTTCACATCATTTTAAGGCTCTGAAGTTGCTCAGGCAGCACGTGAACGCCACAAAAGGCAAAGCCCACCTTCTTTCATCACTGGCTTAGACATGGGCTTGGAAGGTTCCAAGTTGGAGCACTTGTTCATGTCACATGAGTCACGTGTGTGTTCAGACAGGTTGTGTTGAATTGTGAGAGTGGCCAGCATGTGCTAAGCTGGGAGCCATATTCACGCAAACTTGGCTGTTGCCCCCAGTCTCCTTGATATCCAACAGAGCACTGTATGTGTGTGTGTGTGTGTTCAGACCTTCTAACTTTGACTCCCACCGTCAACCCACATATCCCGGAAGGCTTGGAACGAGTCCAAGCAAGCACCACACAGAAGTACATTTCTAGCTTTGCATGTACAAAGAGTGGTAGCCTTTGACCACCAGCACACTTCTAAACCAAAGTCAGCGCCTCTGCCGAATCTGCTGGGGTAGTATCATGACATATTCCAGTGCACTACAAGGTGCCAAAACTTCGTCTCAGGCAAGCGTACGCGTACGGCCATGGTGACCATGCAATGAATGGAAGTCTCACATACATGGACTTTAGCTGCTTCCTTAGTTGACCTGTGGTGCAGTGGCGAGCTACATTCGATAAGCGAGGTATTCTGCTTGGTAGATGAACCACACGCACAGCACGTCTACCATGTGTGCGTGGCACAGCACGACCTCTCCAGTAAAGCATTGCGCTGACAGGCTACATACTGGTCTGCCTGAAGCACATGCCAACATAAGCCAGCAAGGGCGTGTGGGCATGCGCTCAAGAAGTGCATCAGCAGTCAGAAGCAAGCGTGCTTCGACGGGGTGAGTGGTGGCAGCATGGTGCCCCAACCCAAGAGCAAACACGTGCTGCCCGAGCAAGACCCGCAGTGCGCAGCCTGCAGGCCAAAGACGCTCGTGGAAAAAGAAGAAAATGACGCCAGAAATAAGGCTCATCAGTTGCAGTGCACAGCTTGTACAGATATGCAAGATGGTGTGCGCTGCCTGTGTGTCTGATGGCATGATGATGTACATCAGGCAGCAAGACGTGTGTGACGATCCCAAGCAAGTGTCCGCACACATCCATGTCGAATGCTTTTGACAGTACATAGCAGGATAGTACCAGGTAATGCCAGCTTTGATGTCACTATTTTACAGATGTGTTGATCACATGCATGGCGACAGCAGGTAGCGCTGCTGATCAGTGTGATGACCCACCAGCTGTTGTGTCTGGTAAACGCACCAAGTTTGTGTTTTTTTCCTACAGGTAGGCTGTGACGGCATTATGACTGATCCTGTTGTCCAACTTAACTCCACACACACACACACACACACACACACACACAAGCAAGGCGGACACATGTGTTGGCCGATGTCACAGTGCCTGTGGTGCTGACTGCTTCGAATCACTTTTCATTCAATTGTTGCTCTCTGTCAACTATGTTTGACAATTGCGTTTGTCTGCTGCAGGCTACTTCCAGAACTTTTCTTACTTCTTCTGCTGATACAATTTTGGTGTTTTGCATATTTCTGTACAACTACAACAATCCTAGCGCTATATTGTTTGTGAAAGTGGCGTTGTTTCGCGAAAATAGTGCAGCCTAGAGTGCTGGGAGAAGCGCTTTTGTGATGGTGCGTTTCATGCTGTTGCGACATTTGTGTCTGAATAGCTTAGTTCGTGGCCATCTACCTAGCCCATTGAACAAAGTGTCTGCTGACTTACTAGTTCTACCAGCACCCAGGTTGCTGCTGAAACATAAAACAGTGCTCTAGCATACAGTACATCACCAGCAGGAAGTGATTGGACCGATCTCAGTGGCCTCGTCAGCTGTGCCTGGCACAAGGCTGTACAGCAACTGCTCCCTTTTCTTGAATACAACATTTGACACAAGCAGGACATGGCCGGTGGTGCTGCAAAGGCGTGATGGGGGACATGAGGGGCGGTATCTGGCGCGATGGAACACAGTGTTAGAGGATCATTCTCCAACCAGGAGCAACATGTGTGCTATGCTGTATGGCTCAGAGCATGACTGGCAGCCAGCTTGTTTTAACTTGGCATAGCTTAAGAGAGCCACAAGTATTGTGTACATGTACTGTACAAACATCCATGTTCGGATGCTGCTGGTAATGTTCTCGCAGGGATGTGGTCTGTTTAGTATGGTGTGTTTAGGCGCAGCACGACAGAGGCCCGAGCATCGCCAGGTTGGCTGAGAAGCTGACTGGATGTGATGGTTCACTGCGTGCCTGTGGCCAATCTGTATTCTTTGAGTTGGCTTAGTTTAGGACAAAGCTGCTGAAGGAAAAAGGTATCTCCTTCGGGAGTTGAGCGTTGACAGAGTTTTGCTGATGCGGCCGCTGGAGCGCGGCTGCATGAAACACACATTGCTTCTAACCAAATGCCTGGCGATGGTCAGAATGGTGTCTGTTCTTTGCGGCAACAGCGAGGAGGATGTCCGGCATTGATGCACGGCTGCCCTCTCACCTGTATGACTGTGGTAAGCCAGGGCATGCCATGAAGTGTAGGTGCTTTAGGGAAGGCCACTGCGATTTTGAGTTGCGCGTCGCCCCATACACCATGCCGAGGCCTTGGTGGCATTGTGGGCTGAGTCATGTGGACACGAGAGCCCGATAAGCCAAGGTGGCGGACGGTTAAAACCGAAGAATAGCGACGATTTACACAATATTCGAGCATTTAATGAGGTGCTGCAGGTAAGGCTCGCATGTACTGGAGCAGAATATTTGGTACTCCTGTACATTTGAAGAGTGCAGTGGATAGCGGTACAAATGGAATGTTCCTGGAAGCCCCGAAAGGCATGCAGCCTTCTGAATGTATCTGGATGAACAATGTACTGATACATTCTGCGGTACATGTGCGGAAGCGCCAGCACGACCGCCACATTTGCACTCGGGCAGTTTGCTGACTTTGCATTGATGTTGTTCCCTGCGCAGTTGGTGCGTGTGCAGGCTTGACTCTCAATATGCTTGTCAAGGCCCAATAATGTTCAATCTGACATCGTATGGCAGTTGGAAACAAACTCGAGCAGCATGTAGAAAGGCTAGTGGATCTGCAAGGGCGAATGATGTCTGGAGAATGGTTTTCATAGAAGCAAAAGCAAAGGCACTTGGCTCAAGTGCCAAACCTGCAGCGTGAAGGCCCACATGCACCACAGCAGGGGCCCACTGGAGTCAACACTTACCTCGGAGACTACTCGCATCAAATGGACGCAGCTTGCTTGATGTGCTGAGGGGTTGGCTTGTGGCAGTGCATGTTGCCCAGCATGTGTCATGTAATTGGCGGTGTTTGACAAGCTACACGGAAATGCGCTTTGCAGAACAGCCTGTATAAGCATCTACTTCTGGGTACATTTATACCTCCTCTTTTCCTGTTCCAGAGGCTCCACCGCACTCCACGACCACTAATTCAATGAACAAGCATATTAGATTACTTTAAGGCGTTTGACCTTCACTGCCAAGCCATAAGTGCCCCTTTTCAGTGATAGTGTAGTGTGGAAGTTGGGTGTCTTGCGGTACCAGGTCTGCGTGCCTGAGGTAACATATAGTACCGATTCTCACCAGACCCAATATACAACTATAGCGTTTGTCGAGTTTGTTTTAGAGTGAGCGCGTGATCTGTGTTGCCTGTTACTAGTGTTGCTGTCACATTGATGTCCGGAGAAAATCTCTCGCATCGGTACAATGTTCCCCGGCTAATACGATTGTAAAGAAGGTCCCTAAAGATTGTGAGGCTATGGTTCGCAGGGAGTCGGTGCTGTCGTGTTTTTGCAGACAAGCCAGGTAGTGGAAGGAGCTGTGACAAACACGAGAGAGCGAAAAAAACTATATCGAGCGATGAAGCTAATTAGCATGTCAATCGTCCTTGGTAGCACAACAAATTGCTGACATGGTGTTGTGCTCAGCACTGTACGGACAAGAGCTATCGCCTTGGTGCACACTTCAATATCATAATGTGCACAACGACTGATTACATTATGAAGAAGGTCACTATGTGATATGAGACTGTGGTTCCACAGGAATCAGAAAGATCGTGTCGCTAGCCGGTGACACGACCTTTGCCTGCAACGAAAGGTACTATGACACGCAGAGCAGAAACGAACGTAACAGTACTTACGTCTGAAGGTTCTGAGTATATGATCCTGGGTCATACTGCGAGTGCATTGCACGGCAGGATGCAGACCTTGCTTCATGTAACACACCAGCAAGGACTTTCACAGCGCACAACCGCAAGCTATGTAAGTAACCATCGAATTCCCAAGCCTTCCATCCCATGCCATGCAGATGCTCTAGAAGACTTTTGTTACTGATTTCTGGCGCAAGTACATGTAGGACTGCTTCGGTGATCGCTCGAATGGCACAACAGCACCACAACTACACAGCAGCTTACAGCGTTGTGGTCAATTTCGATTGTGCGGACTCTGTGCATACAGCTTATGCTACATTTGCATGCCAAGACCACAAAATAAGTGATAGGTAAACCTCTATTTACAGCACTGAGTTGTGGCACTGAGTTGTGGCACATGGATGAAAATTTTGCACTCAGCAGGGGCGGAAGCTTTTCATTCTGCAAACGAAGAGGCTGAGAAGCCTTGTATCTTAGAAGAATTTCTCTGTTGCTTTGGAATGGCGTGCTTGGCACATCTGTCTGATGCTTCCTCAAACTGACTAGATTGTATGAAATAGCCCTATCATACAGGCGACTTCTTCTAAAGCTCTGAAGCCGAACAACTTGTGCAGGCACACCACTGTTGAGCTCTCCACATCCATGCTCCGTCCCAAGCAGCATTGTAATGTTTCAACACATGTGTAGAACAGAAAACAGTAAACAGAGTGCGCAGGCAGCTGCGTACGTGCGTGTGCTTTGCTTGGTCCCCAACTGCACCGTTCCAGTACATGCTACTCATGCACCGAGAACATGTCCTCTGAAAATTACCGTCCCCAACAGGTGATAAAACACGAGAACATGAGGAATGTCCAGTCTCCATGGCAGTGGCCAATGGGTGTGAAAGCATTGTTTGCAACATTTTCATCCTGTGTGAGGCACGAATTCGCTAGAGTCCCTTTGTGGAGCTAAGGCTGAAACCCCTTCTAGGCATTGTGTGGTATGTGATCGCGTAGTTTGTGTGGCAAAGAAAATACTAGAAACAGGTTGTTTGTCACCTACTCACGCTTCAGCGACCATCATAGAGTTGCTCTTCCCAGCTGCATCTGCTGGTGTATCACGTGCAATCGCTATCGTCATGTGCTGCTGAAGCCACTTGGTCAACGATCTCTTGGTCAACGATCTAAGCCATGTCAGCTCGCATGTGCAACTGCTGCTAAGTGGAACAATGCGCACTTGAACGCCTTGGCTTCTGCTTCAGAGCAGCACAGGTTTGAACGGTCCACAGCATGGAGGCTATGTGGAATATAGCCGCAGCTATGGAGAGCTGAGCTACAAGAGTGATCATGACATAATTGATAGCATTGTTTCTGCTTGTCAACACCCTCTTGAGAAAACAAAACGAGCGGCGGCTTCTCAAAAAGTCCTTGTCCCCAGGTTTGTGACAGAAAATGTGTCCAAACCGTTGTTTCGCAAAATAGTACCCGTAGGCCAATTACAGTACACACAGGGCCAAAACAACAATGATACCTTGCTGTAGTGATGGCACCGTAAGTTCGGGTTGCTGAAGAAGTGACACTTAGAGAACGTTGCTGCACACTTCAGGAAAGCGTATCGAACAGCTGTGCAACATGCGTAGGGATATTTTTACATTTGGTAATGCCGTACCAGCACTCAAAATTTGGCCGCCGGCAACATTGAACCATGACCAAGAGGTTGCTGAAAATTGAACTCTTACATCCGAAAAGTGCAAGTCGCGCTAAGTGAACCAATGTCTGTGAAACAATGTCTGTTTTTCGGGGTCATATCTTCCATTTCTAGGGGGTATTTGGCCTAGGTTCTGGTGAAGCTTTTTTCAGAGAAATTTTGTATCTCAAGATCAAATGTCAGACAGAAGATGCGGAACAACCTGAACGCTGACTTAGCATGTCTGCTCTTGGCTGCCTGGAGGCCCTCGGGGAAGGGAGCCTGGAGCACACATATCATGGCCTTACAGAGGGCATGGCCACTAGAGCTGTAAATTTAACCCCCAGAATCACATCTTTAAATGCGAAATTGAGATTTATTCTTTAAGCCGAAAGTGATGTAAGGGATTTAAAGGCCAATTTTGGCTTTAAATTTACTTTGACATATTTTACTGTTGGTCTAACTGTAACTGAGGTCGTATGTGGTGGCTTTTTCCAAACGTAGCAGGATGACACATGTGTAAACAGCAGAACATCACGAACAGGTAAGAGATATGGCCAAGCTTGAGCTAGCTCGCAGGTAAAAGGGTCGTTTCTTTAATCATGTGCCAGGTCGTGTGCTTGTGCGGTGTCGTAGGCCCATGAAACGTTGAAGCGAGTTGGCGTAGAAGTCACATGTGTCCTTCTAGGTACATAATGTACCTGAAACATGCTTGCTGAGAGAAGCCGCCATTGGGGTCATGTCAGCAACGCCTTTTGGGTGGCTGTGGAACTCATTTGGAGACAGTCTGACTGCCAAAAGGCCAAGCAGTTAATGAAAAATAAATAGCACGCTGACTACCATGTATGCCTATATGAACTATCACTTCCTGGACCGCGTCGCAGTATTCACAGACGGATCTGGATTTGAAAGTATTCTTGAGTTCGCCGATGATGTGTTCGAGGGCAGTTCGAGGGGCAGAGCAGGGGTGGTGTGCAGAGGTGATGAGATTGGACAGCACATTGCCGGAGGCAGTTCCATCCAGTGGCTCAGGGCAGTGCTGGCGATTGGTAGACTGAAGTGTGCCTTCTAGAGTGTGCGTAGGGACTGTCATATGGTCGACGATGGCCATGCAAGGAGAAGAAAATCATATGTTGCCATGTTCAAGACTTGAACGTTGAAGCGAACAAAGTTGCCATTTACAATTATCTAAGGTAAGGCATAATCACTTCATTTAAGTGTACATTTTTACAAACAGCATAATAATAATTTCATCCTTACTTTTGCTTCACTTTAGTTGCACTCTCTTTCACGTTAAACTGAGCTTGAGATGATACATTTGCAGCTCTAATGGCCACAGTTCAGCCTGGCTCTGTGAAGTAATCATGACAAGCGCTGCTGACTCAGTGCATCAAGGTTGGAAAGCATTGTTAAGAGGTACGCCACATGAGACAAATTCACTCGTGATTCACGAGTGAGGTCACTCCGTGAAACTGGCGCGAAAAAGGACGAGATCTCGGGAGAGGTGCCAAGTTCACAAGCAGGAAATGTGTTGAAGCGTGACGTCCCATGCGATGCAACGTGATGCACAGTTGTTTTTGCAATGGTTGAGAGTTTGTTTGCACATATATTCCTCAAGGTGACACAGAACGTTCTCTATCAGGATCCTAGTTTCCAGTTACGTAAGTACTCCTGAAACTCATGTGGCCAAGCCAAAACACGAGGGAATCACACCAGATTCACTCCCCAAAGAAACGCAAAATGGCTCATGTGGCCTACCTCTACTCGACCTTGTTCACGGAACTTCAGGGCCACCAAAGCTATGGTTGCAACCAGAATGTCTATCGCTGGAACTCTGGTGTGTCCTGGCTAGTGAAATTCGTGCGTCACCGCATCTTGGAGTAGTCACACAGTACATGGCAGTGTTATACCAGTACATCTCTGCTTAGAAATACGTACCGAGGTTAACAGCCATTTACGAATAACATAAGGAGTGCAACAGTGGTACACTTGCAACCCCTCCATCACCCGGCGCTGCTGTGCTGCAGTACACGGATGGAAAGAGAGAAGGCCACTTGACAACTGTTTGTAAGAGCTCCAGCGCCTGATGTGATGGGAACTAGAAGAGTATGGCGCCACGCCGCCATCCACGCCGCAACATCCATGTTGCAGGAGTACCTCGGTGTATTATACGCATCGGCCCTTCGGCCATTCTCCTGCAGATTACTGCAACCGACCATGTTTCCCACTGGTGTTTGCACGTTGTGTAAAGCCTGGTAGAGGCAACACTAGCACCGGAGGGCAGCACTCCATAAGCATAGAACCAGACAAGTACGTCACACTGCTAGACTTGCGTTGGCAACCTTATATTTGCTTGCCGACAAGCATCGTAGAGGCATATCAGGACAACCCCTTACATGTGCGCTTGAGGGTTAGCAAGTGACCTGTACTTTCGGCCACATTCCAAGCTCCGGTGACAAGCAGGATGTGCCAAGTTGATGGGGTGCAGCACAGGTGCTGTTCATTATCAGGTTGTTTCATCGTCTTATGTATGTAAGTGCAGTGCATGTGCAAGACCATGCAGAGGACCAACAAAGGTATTGAACGCTGACTATGAAGATGCCATAGACCACAAGATGTGCATCGCAGCACGATCACATCCGAGCTGCAGCCATTGCCCGGAATTGAGCACCAAATTATCTCGAGATTGCCTGCTTCATCAACAGAAGGGCAGACACAGCCTCATTTGTTCTGTGTTTCTAGGCAACCAGGAAATGCCCGCACTCATGTGCAGACCCTAAGAATGTGTCCCACTGCTCCATGATAATGTCTATGCTGACCAATATGCTGACATGTGATCACATTGAGTAGCAGCAGTGCGAAGCTGTACTGCTTGTTTCGTAGACATCCAACATAACCTATGTTACATAAGTGATCTTGGGGTTGCACCACGCCCGGTGCCTGTAACGCATTCAACACGCCAGCAACTCGACTTCATCAAGGTGAAACGTGGGCTGCCCTGAAGCACAGTGGAAGTAGTCCAGCTGCTCGCACTCTTCATGAAACTGCTCAGCTGGGGTTCGTCGAGCTGAGTGTCCAGTCCTACTTGGTTCAAGAGCACGTCGGTTTCGGGGCGCTCTCAGTGACATGGTCTGAGATGATGAGGGACAAGAAGATCCAGCCAAGTGCACCAACAAGAAATTCATGCTAGTGCTGCCGTACCATTCCTGAGAAATATGTGGTTTGGATTTTCCAGCGAAGTAGGTGACTTGAGACACAATTTCTTGCCTTCCGTTTCACATCTTGGGTAGGCCACACCAACACCCATGAACCTTGGCATCCCTCTGATTGCGAGGAAGTGCAAACACAACGTATGATTTTACAGTTCACTTGAAATGAAGAATTTTCTTTATAGTTGGGCCGATATATATATATATATACATATATATATATATATATATATATATATATATATATGACAGCCGATCAGAATGACGTGACCATTGCTGGCTTATGCTGTAAAACTAGATTACTCTGAGTTGAGATCCACTGCTTCTTTCTGCTCATGCACAATTCTCAGACATTTAGCCCCACATGCAGTAGATATCACAGAGGCATCTGATGCTCATGGGCTATCACAACATTCACACCTGGCCACTGAAGTACACATCTGCGGCAGTTGTGGCATGCCACTATCAATTCACCGTGCACAACAGCACTGCACCAAGCACAAGGGCCTCACCCTGAGTGGTACCAGTGGAGAAGATGGCAGAGTGCCCCACAGTGGGGTTCTTGCGGTGTGGGTAGCCACAAGCTGTACGAAAGTTGTACGGTGCTCTGTATGACACACCTGCTTATGATTGACAAGTAGCTGCGGAAGCAGAGCTGCTAATGATGTGTCTAAAACGTCATTAGGCCAGTCTACTTTGACCTCAACTTTCTCTGCTCGATGCCAACACGCGAAGAGTGCGACTGAGTGACAGGGCTTCCGCTGCAACCACAGTGTTGTGCTCTATGAACTCGGTGCTTCTGCAAACATACCAAGTACACATCTGTGCTTGGGCAGGAGCATGAGGTGCCCGCAAGTCTCAGTGATGACAACTCATATTGCAGCATACTGGGCACTTGAGGTAAGAGCCGTCTTGGTTGGTGGCAAAGAAGCACAGCATACACAAGCTGACGGGCTGCTGGGTGTGATTCGTACAAGAGGCAGGCTGCACGTGGGTGCCACTCCGGAAACATATATCATTGGGTAATAAGTGCATGCTGCATTGCCATAGGCTGTTTGCTCCCTCAAAAGCGCATATGAATTAAAAGCGCATATGAATGCATGAATACTCACTGTGAACAAGTTGGTCAGATGAGGCTGGCATCCCTCAGTTCCATGCCACCAGGTAAATACTCCACAATACAAGGCTTCGCGCGACTCAGCCTCTTCATGAGCAAAGACAAGCTTCCGCTTTTCTTTGCTCATTCGCGTGCCTGTGCAAGGTTTTCAATTCTGTGGCAAACGTGCTGCAACGTTACAACGGTGTATACTTTTGAAACCCGTCTTGTCTCTTGTTTGGCAATAGTGGCATTGTGAAATGCAGCGACGGGCAAGGAAGAAACGCAATACGTAACAAATGTACATTCCTGTACGAATAACATGTAGTATTGGCTTGGCGCTCCGCTCGCGGTCTAGGACAGCAATGGAGCATCTGTCAACGTATGAACACCCGTATCAATCACATCGCATAAAAAATTTGAGTGTGTGCACTTCCTATAAGAGATATTAAGCGCATCCTAGCAGCTGTGGTGCAGCAGTGCTCTGTGCTGAAATCGTATAGCTGGAAAACGTTTGCGTCCTGTTCTGCAAATTAGCCAAACGAAACAACTCAGGACCCTGAAGCCAGGTTCCATATGCTACTATAATGTCATGGAGTTGATTTAGCTAGGTCATGGGTGCCACTGCGCTGCCTGCCAATCGTAGCGCCAGCCATTGCTGGGCAACTTAACGCAATGATAGCCTCCCACTGCCTAGCCCAACACACCGAAACTCAGGCCCAAAAGCATGAATATGTTGTCTGTTACTTTACTGTTTAACTAGCCTGTGTGTGGTTGCGTGGATTCGCAGAAACGCCAGAAGAGCAGGAATAATCATATATAGTAGTAGATATACTGCATACTGCTGCTTTGCAAATCAAGCTTCAATACAGTTTATTCTAGATTAGCTACTGATCTATACAGCCATGTCTCGATATACCGAGCTCTTTTATACCGGTTTCGCCGCTGTACCGGCCAAAATAATCTGATGTAACAGTCCCGCTTTATCTCGGCGTGCTCTGTAACGGTCGAGCAAATCTCCGAGCGAGTAAGAAAGGCTGAGAAAGTCAAAGGGACCTTTTAAGCGGTGTGTTATCTGTTCGGTAACGGCCACTACGCGAGCACTGCAACCATGGAGGATAAGCGAAAGACACCTGTCTACACCATAGCGCAAAAGTTGTGGCTCATTAAGGTGTCTGAACGTGACCCCCAGCTGTCTACAGTTGTTTTAGGAAGTCGACTAGCTGATCATGTGAACCCTAATCGTAGCAAGGATTTTGTTCTGTTCGTTTTGGAAATTGTGTCATTTTTGTTACAAATAGGGAAAAGCTCGATTTTAGGCCTGTACCAGTTACATTATCTGAGACAAGCGACCACCGGTATTCGATATGCCGGTTTCCGTTCTATACCGGTCAGTTTTGGTTGGTATTCGGTGACTGTTATATCGAGCCATGAGGACATTCCCTCACACAAAGTTGAGAGATAATTGCAGACAGAATGACACGTTGCACCTTGCTTACTGAAAACTGGTAAATCAGGTGCCAAGCTACTGTCCACTGTGAGGGACTGCTCAGGTCTTCTTCGTTCACATGAGTGTATCGCAGGGCTCCTGACTGAAGCTGTTTGCATATGGTGCGTCAAGCTGTAATGTGTCCCAGACCGACTGAAAAATTACTGGTTTCGTAAAAACTCGAGTTAGCACGCGAGACAACCTTCTGAAATCACTCTTGTTACATGGCGTATGTACTATGCGTTGGAACGGTGCCTTCTGGTTCCTGCGGCCATTTAGCTCCCTCACAAGCCTTCTAAACGAAAAACGTGAATGTGTGTGCTATGTTCGGGACTTCTACATCATTCTCCTACAATAAGGACACGAAGCCTTGAGTAGTGAGTGTTGTGAATGCAGCGCTGTGCGACACAGAGTGTTTCGTTGCACGCGCCAGAAGCACAACAGGAGGTGCTACACAGTCGTGCTTAGTTGATAGCTGTCAAGCTGGGTGCGGCATGGCTAGATGTGCTGTGTGGAATAATTAGAACGCCCAACAAGTCCCGGTATGTGAGCTGATGCTTGGAGTCGCGCACTACATCGATACACAGCGGAAGCATGTTTGTTCTTCTTCTTGTTCAGGCATCAAACGATGTTCCCTGACCAGGAGTAGCACGCCACAGTCTGAAACCAAACACAGCCAAACATGGCTAGTAACTCCGTTCTTGCTATACCGCTTCATCTTGTACACATGTATTCCTTTCGCGCTTCAGACTGCATTTTCGTTAGGGAGATTTAGAGAGACCAGGAGCATTAGCACAAGACGAAATCCGTTCTGGACCAAACAGCGACAGCTGGCGAGTGCCGACGGTGCAGTACCCAAGTAACAAGGTTTTTTTAAACCTATGAGTGGTCGTTCAACTGCAGAAGAGCCAGTTGACGAAGCCGGTGAGAATTGTACGGGCCGATTTCTTCGACTGGGACGCAGTACAGTGCAGCATGGCATGTGCATTACTCTGGGCCATTCGATTGCAATCTTTTGTAGGTTGCCTTGTGGTCAAGTTATTTTTTTGCTGTTTCCAGCCCGATGGCTTTCAAAGGGGTTGCACAATGAGCTCGCTTGCTCTTAAGGTTCTGAACGGTTTCAAACAAGGACCAGGAATGCTCTGGATCTGTTGCCGTCTACGTGCTATTGCTAACTGTGCTGAGCAGTAAGATGCTCAAGAACCTCTGATGGAAACTTGGCTGTTTGTTGCTCACAAGCCAATGATACACCGCTGCTTACTTGTAGCATGCTGTG
This sequence comes from Ulvella scutata, assembly GCA_032359135.1. Lineage (NCBI taxonomy): Eukaryota > Viridiplantae > Chlorophyta > Ulvophyceae > Ulvales > Ulvellaceae > Ulvella > Ulvella scutata. The sequence goes on from JAUMHD010013089.1 coordinate 53,648, forward strand.
TACGAGTGCTGATAAGAAAACAGCTGAAACTTTGTACATGAACACTGCCTGTGTGATTTGTGCAGCTGCATCCAGCATGCAGCGTTCTACTTCTGGTACTGCTAGACGATCATCATCCAAGAAGAGAGATTCCAACATACCACATTGCTGGCAATGTCTCGAGTATGTCCCAAAATTCAAACATTTCAACAGACATGTCTGTCATGTTGAAATAAAAACAGTTGAATGAGTAGCAAAAACAAAATCTTGTGTCCCGTCCTAGCAAGAAATATAAACGAACTGAAGCATATATTGACAGCTGAATAACCAGAAAGCCCTGTGTGTGAGTGCGTTCCAAACTGAACAAAGAGCAGAAGAAGGATAGGATACTCCATGTTGACCCATGATATGAAGAACTTGGGGATGGTACTGTCACAGGCAGGGTTGCCGTGCAGGGTTCCTGTGCAGACCGCAGGAAGTCCTGGGAAATTTATGAGAAAGGGAATTGCCGAGCAGGTTCGGGCAAGTTGGCCCCATGAGGCGGTGATGAGGAACTGCTCGGCCAGCTGGAGGCTACTGGACCAAAGTGGGCAGGGCACCCAGAAGGGATGGTCCAGGCCAAGCGCAGCGGGGCAAACCAAGTAAAGTACGATTTCTGGAGCAACAGAAGCGCAGGGGCTGCACCAAACATTCGATTTCCGAGGCAGCACAGTACGGTAAAAAAGTGCATCCCCGAATAATATACAAATTATTCGGGGAGTGTGCCATCCTCAGTTTGTGCTTCGGCTTCAGCGCCACAGTGGCGGAATTCATGCAATTTGTTCCGCATTGTTTCTGCTTCTGTTCCTGTGGCTGGATGCATGATTCCATGTGCATTGGCTATTTTAAAGCCACTGTCACATATAATATTCATTGACAACAGGGATTCCCAATCCTTTGAAAAATCATGATCATGTAACATGGACAAAATGACCATCGTCTTGCAGGATGATTGCTGACGAGCCTGCTAGTAAAGGACGTCTTGCTTTGGACCATTAAAGGGACCAAGCAAAACAGACAAATGTTACTGTGTTTTCGACACGTAGCGCTCTGCTAGTCTAATGCCGATCCAGAAAAGGTGAAGCTGCACGCAGCCAGGAACAAGGATAAACTACACATGATGACTTGTTCACAGTTTAAGCTCGCAGTGCGTTACGTGTTGACTGCCAGGACTGGCGTCCTGATTTCGACGCCTGAAACCAAAAACCCCCATTTCAACCTCACCATAAACGTATACGTGCTCGCAGGACGAAAGCTTCGAACTCCTGGAATCTACTACTATATGACTATTCCTGCTATTTTGACGTTTCTGCCGTTCCCCGCAACTGCACGCACGCTAATTACAAACTTAAGCACATAACATCATAGTGAAGTGATGCGGCTTGGTTCTGTGCGTTTTGACGCCAGTCATGTTTTCAGCTTGGTGTATGGCACGATGCTGATACCTCGAAACCATCCCCTACCGAGCTTCAACTGTTGCTGGAACATCAATATGTATAGTTTGAAGTATTTCATGCCGTTCGTGAGTTATTACAAGTCAACTGCTGCGTGTACTTGACACTTGGATCGCCAGATTGGCACTTTGTCCAGAGAAAGGCTCCCAGCACAACGCACCATTCCACGCGAGCGCCTGGAATATGTCTCAAATTAACTTAGAGTACTTTCTATGTCTCGAACTGTGGTTCGCAACGACATGATGTTGTCGTTTGAACGTGCACTTCTACGAAAGCCAGCAGCCACTTTCTTGTGAACAGTGTGGCAGAAAGGAAAATGATCACATCACTCAACTACATCAAGTATTTGCAAGCTGCTTGGGTTCGTATCACGATGTCCGACGACTAAATTCATCGCCAGCGTACAACGGTACTTACATCTCACCGATCGAAGCGGTGGCACAGATGGAACCAATTTCGAAAACCATGTATTGCTTCAAATGAACAGACTAATGTTTCTTACGCTGTGCAGATTGTAGAATCTGTTCAATGCATCTGTTGGATTGCTTTGTTTAGCTGTACAGCCAACCTTCCGTTTACAACATGGAAAAACACACACCATGCAGATTCAACGTGCAAAGAAAAGCGGAAGCTATTCTTTGCATGCTAAGAGGCTGAGTCGCGCGAAGCCTTGTATAATGACATATTGTTGTTGATCAGGTGCAGCCTGGGGCGTGCATGTGCTTCAGCTGTTCACGCGAGAACAGACTCGTTTTAACCGATACCCGGATCTCACTGATCTGCTGAAGCAACATGTGAAGGCGCACAGGAAGTAAGCAGTTTTTCGAGACCCTCCAGAGGGCTACTGTATTCGGCTGCACTGTTTTGATGTTCGTGTTTTTTTACTTGGCATGCGCAGAAAATGGAAAGTCAGACCAAGAAAGGTGCTTACAGGGCCCATATGGCCCGCAAGCAACACTACATGACTTGTGCAGTAGTGAAGCAGCATGGCGTGCTTACTTCATATCTAGTTGCGGTTTGCGGTCTCTCGGCGGCACATGTGCATAGCAGCAGATTGCGGCGCTTGAGAGCACTGGCCTCCAGAGTGGATGCATTGCTTGTTTGCAGCGCCCGTGAGGCGAACTTGATGCACACAACATCTACATCATGTTAACACAACTTGCTGGTATGCGCCAAGCAAGAACAATCGAGCATGGTACCCTTGGCCCCTGATATTGCGACCGCTGGACTCATCTGGTCGCATCGTCACTCAGCGTTTGGTATCTGACGCGGACTGTCACAGTAACCTTTTATTCTGTTTGACTGTGCGTGACTTGGATGCTTAAGCAGACACACATCATTTGAGTGATGCAGAAGTGCAGCTCACAGGGCAAATCCTGCCAGTAGTGCACCCTCTGCCAGTATCAAGTCAGTGTAGCTCGGCCACCTGAAACTTGAACTGGATTGCAGGCCCCAGTGTATATACTCTGTGCTTGCTTTACTGCAAGCAAGTAACTGACCGATCATTCTGAATTGTCTTTCATTCGTTATGCGACTACTGGAGCAGAGGGCCGAGATGTGGTGGCCACCGAGCAGACATATGCCACGGAGTACTTCTTACGCACTCATAATTCAAGCATGACAAGGATTCGTGTGCTTGCTCGGCAGCCTGTGAAGAGAAAAAGGGCAAGAGAATGTATGTACAGTGAAAAACCCTTTGAACATTCTGTATTGTACGCGCAAATAAGATTGCAAGCTAGGCAGCTTTCTCGTCACACAAACACCAAGATCAAAACTACAGCCAGGGTTTAACAGGTGACATCTCTCTTTTTCCGGGCCGCCAGGGCGAGTTCGTTGCAACCAGGGACGGGCCAGCACAACTCAGCGGCATCACGTTTGCATGGATCACGCATGACATATCACGACTTTTTTGCATCACCTTTGAGATCGGGATGTCGTGATTATCACGATGGTCTCCCACCAAGTAGAAATTTGGCACTGTTCTCAGAGATGATGGTTTCCACAGCTGACGGAAGTCAGCTGGCGTGGAATCCCCAGTCGGGGAGGGGGAGCATGGGAGCGCTCAGTGCGAGGCCATGTTGTGTTGGGGATGTTGACGGGCATATCTGAATGCACAGCGACCTCGCAAGGCATCTAAATGCGACTCCAGGGGTGCAACAGTGTTTTGGGCAATGGAAGAAGATTGAAGGCTAGTGACCTAATAACTGAGGCACCGCAGCACAGGATTCAACCGCCTCTTGACCGGCATACTGAATAATACTGACAGATCCCGCTGTCTATAATAACATAATAATGAAAGATACCGCTGGATGCTCGGGGAGTCGATATATGCCGTGATGCACACAAATCACTTATCATGAAAAAGTTCGATCACTGGAGCAAGATGTCGTGATATCTTGAGTCAGGAAAAAGTCATATCAGGCATGATAGATCACTTATTTTAATCATCAGGAATTGCCCATCCGTTGCAAGCCCAGCTCTGGCCAGGCGAGAACTCTCCACATGCTGACAAGTCAGGGGTATCAAAATCGCTACCCAAGTGCCCGCAAAGAAATATATCTGCGACCACCCCTGGCTACACATGACTCAGACGGAAGGTGCTCTTGCATCGGCTGCCACATATGGCTGTGGCCGATGAAGAACAACATTGTGCATAATCACGCTGACTGTCACCCACCATCGCATCAATCGATTCTCAGAGGCTGTCCGTTCCTATCCAGCACAATTTCATCAACACCACTGTGTCAAGCCCTCACAGAAACTGGATGTCTCTGGTGCATATTCGTTTCGCCAGGCCAATAAAATCATAGTTATTGGCCACTGTATCCACCCCCCTCACAATTTCAATGAGACATTGGCAACATGGTAGCTGTGTGGGTGGTGGTGCCCTGTCTCCGCCCTTGCAGCACGACTGCTGTTGTCACGAGGGTCGTGTTGACCAATTTGCAATCTTGCCCACTGACTCCCTGGGCTGGTAACAGGTAATGTGGATGAGCGCGAGACTATCCTTGAGAGGTAAATATGAGAACTCCTGCTTGCCAACAATCTGTGTGAACTGTGGCCACAGAGGATTACATGCATGTCAAAAGGGGCACTGACACAGAACTTTCTGTGCCCATGTGTTTCGAAACTTGGCTGCTCAGCGGACAACCATTTTCGTCCTGAGATGACCTCCCAGATGGTTAACTGCCACCATGCTCAGGTGCAACTTTCAGCCTTTGCAGCGGCAGTGTTGCGTTTGATAGATCTGACATGCATGCGCTTGTGCTGGAAAGAAAGACTCTGACATAAGGCTGCAACGTTTTGATCCCGCCGTACGCGTCCCAGCAAGTTTTTTTTCGGTGTCGAGGTGGAGACGGAAAAACTCTGGAGCAAAAAGCGCCTAAACGGGCCCCAATGCAAGCGCCAAGAAATATGGATTGAAACTGGACCTTTAGAATGCGTTTGGCGTCTTGGCCCTGAACGTGTTCATACTTCGTCACTCGGGCATGTTGCGACGCATGTGCCAACTTCCAACATGAGCCAAATTTTGCCTCACGCAATACAACGCATAGTGACACCCTTGAACACTTGAAATGCACCTGTAATTCCATGTTCGAAACTATTGTGCGTGAGAATCCAGGCACAGAGTTGTATATCTTGGTGCCATGGCAGACTTCCAAGTTGGTCATTCGGGTCAGGGAAGCTCACAATGGCAACAGCTGTATCCAGTCTGAGTACTGAAAGCGAGATATTCGAATTAGTCAGACGTTTGAGGATGTTTTTTATCGTTTCGCTGCTGAGATTCCGCTCCTTGATGGTCGGTTCAGATACTCCTTGCTACACACTGAATTGAACAAGTTCATCAGCACCGAAGACAAACACGCAGTGCAGCAAGATGATATGGTCGAAACTATTTCCAGATGTGTGACTCGCAAGAGATGGGTTTTCCGAAGCCTGTGGCCGTGACACTGATCATGATGGTTCGCAAAACTGGGCTCAGTATGTGGCATGAGACATATAGAAACATCCCTGTGGTTCAGTAACACCAAGAGACCTGGGATAAGTATGCAGCAGAATAGTCTGATATTAATAGTATACTATCCAGTAGCTAGAAAAGTGTAGGTGTGTGCATCATTGTCGTGTACGGCCACGACCACTCAGTTTAGTATTGGCTCATGTAGCCAACCCACAAGTGATAGCTCAGGAGGACAAGTCTGTGTATGCATGTGGTGCACAAAGTGTTGTACATGCAGATCATCCTCTAGAAGGGTGGCTGAAATGTGACCCAACATTGTCATGCACAGATGGCACTGAGACCCCACTGCACTCCATACAGAATTCTATAGCACAGGCGTTGGATTTTGAACCGTCGAAATGTGGTTCATGTTGTGTGCATGATGTCAGCAGTGCGAGGCGGAAGGCGCAGGGCTGCAGCTTGGGACAGCCAGCAAAGTGGAAGCAGTACCAACAGTGTGAATCCTGTGAGGAGCTTGGGATGGCCCTTCCCAGCAAGACCAAAACCATGCGCCAGGCTCGAAACGCTGTTCGAGGTGGGAAACGCAAGGCTGCAGCTGCGGTAGACAGTTCAGAGGGCAGTTCTGAGGAGGAGGGAGCTGCAAAGGTGATTGGCCCTGAGAATGATGTTTCTGCTCGACCAAGGTCTGGGGCGTTCCAAATCGAGGCTGCTGTTGCCTGGCAGGGATGATTTGCTGAAGATGTAGATGAAATGTCTGCGGATGAACTTGAAATGCCCCAGAGGTTCAGTACACCAGGAGACCTGTGATAAGTATGCAGCAGAATAGTCTGATGTAAATATCACACTATCCAGTAGCTGGAACTGTGTAGGTGTGTGCATGATTGTTGTGTACTGGCCCACTGGCACCGGCCACGACCACTCAGTTTAGTATTTGCTCATGAAGGCAACCCACAAGCAATTTCACTGAACTTTGAGCACATCACAAGCATGCTCTTGATGTATGTGTGTTATATGTACATTTTCATGGGTTGTTGGGCAAACGTTTCTGAAGGCCCATGGGACGCGTACGGCGGCATCAAAACGGTGCGGCCTTACTCTGCTTGATGCGTTTCATGCACAGGGCTACACTAAATTCTGCCGCTCAGCCTGCCGCCACAGCCCGAAGCATTTTCATAAACGCCTTTTTGAAAGGGGCTGACCCCTTGTGTATAAGTCAAAAACAGTTTTTGGGATTTCAATAACACGCCAAGTCACATCAGGTCACACAACATGACCAAAGTGCATTGCGAAATGAAAATATTCTGAGGATGCAAGCTAATGCCTCTGGAAGAAAGTGCGACACAGTCAAGCAGAATCACTTCACTTCATACTCGAACCTTTGCCGCTCAGGACATCCGGCGACAGCTCTTAGCAACATGCATTTCTTGACATGTTCTGTAGATCGTTGCAACGCACTCCTTTATTCTGCTTCCACATCCTTTCTATTCACACAAACATTGTTGCATATACTCCTGTACACCTTGCGTGCTTGTCAATGAAACTTCCACACAGAAACATTGTCAAACCGTGAGGGCAGCTGCATTGCCAATCAGCAGCATGCTGCAACAAGAGAGTTCTCCAGGAGCCCTGGAACGTTACACTGATTTATGCTTACTTTCCCTTGAACAACCCCAATACCGACATCTACAGTTATGTCTCTGCGCGCAGTCCACCTGTGGCGACAACATGCAGTATTTCACCTCGGTGCACACCCAGCGCATTCAGCAACATATCGTAGCTACAGTCACTTTCATCGCACGATAGTTCCACCGCAGCAGCAGAGTTTGCACTGGGAAGATCACAGTACATCAACTTCACCCAGCAGCATATACATACAGCTAGCTTCTCCTACTATACCAATTTCTCAGAAATGCTCAAACGGCAACGCTTAAGTAGCACATGAAGATTCTTAACCAAAATCTCTCATATTCGTACACCTTTGGCTGTGCTTGATCATTCTGCTTACACACCTCCGCCACAGCGACCAGATTCTGAGAGCCAATCAGGTCTATCTTGGCAAACTCAGTGCGTTTTGCGCACATGCTAAACGTTTGGGGGCACCTTTCTTACTTGCAATGTGATGCAGCTGATGTACGCTCACTTGCAGGGGAGTACTGCATATCGAAACCCCAGAGACAGAAATACAAGTTGCATGCTCAACAAAGGCCCTCGGCAACTAAACTGGTGAGAAGTCGCCCGCCACAACAGAACAGCGATGCGTCGAAAGGACACTACCACTTCTGGCAGCCCAATGGACAGTTCTTCACTGGACAATGTTGCAGTTGGTACAGCACCTGGCTGCCGGCAGATGGTCACATCATGATCTACTATATTCGGACAGTGGATCATCTGCATGCCCGGTTTCTGGAGCCATGGAAGATCTGTGAATGTTCCAAGCAAGAAAACGAGTTTGCCATGTCATCTACATACAGTACCCTTGCACCATAAATTAGATAGAGCCGCAGGCGCCCCGCAGGGTATGCCACAGTGTTTGTCCTTGCTGATTCGCCAGGGGACGAATTCAGCATAGATTTGCACATCAGGAAATGCCGGGGATGGAGTGCCATGAGGTGTTGGCTGGCAAAGGTGTGGTGTGAAGGTAGGAAAGGCTTGTGTGAAAGGTTTTCACCCGCTCCCAACCGACCATCAGACACACTCGAGCAACAAGTACCACAAATATAATGTAACGAATGAAGACTGTGCCCTGAATCACATGCCCCGATGCTCGTGTCACTTCATGCACTCTCAGGAAGCCTTATCCAGAAACATGCGACACATACAGCGTGTCTGCGGTCTTCCTGCTTCACATGTGCAACACAGTCTCCACTTACAGTGAGGGTTGAAGCCATGTAAAGCTATCGAACAACGCCACAAGTTTTGACAAGCCGCAACAGGCATCGTACCCTACGGGATGGGATATTCACCTCTTGCGGGACATAGCAAGATGTGTCAAGTTGACGTGGACATGACAACAACGAAGACACAATGCTGCGTTGTAATTTGTATACATCTTAAAAACTAGAAACTACACTCGCAAAAAATGGGCTGAATGCGCTTTCATGGTGTTTGTATCACACGGGCTCTGTTGCGGGCACAGGAGCAACGCAAAGTTTCCACAACAACGATGCTCACAGGTAACAACCTCAAGCCATTCAGCCAACAAAAACAGCTACAATATGAGCACAGAGGCCTGGTCAAGATGATGTAAGTACTGTTGAGACCACCGAAACAGACTCAAATGCTGACTGATGGGTGGTGTGCTGAACGCGCAACTGACGGGCGACACCCGCGACGAAACACGAGGCACGTTGCGGGCTTGCATAATGCGAAAACACATTTGGCAGACACGACAGTCTGTGACACGAGCGTGCTTCGCCGTAATTTGATTCGATGTGAGCAAGGGGGGAGGACTACAGATTTATAACAGGTCGCAAAAAGAAACAACGACACAACCCACGACGAGAATAAACCAGAGAGCGCACTGTTGTGAGTCAACCGTTTCCTGTTAATCTTCGCAACCTCTGTCTTCTGTCTCCCTTCCGCTTTCGTCGCCCACAAACACCATCCTCGCAAGAGTGGGCATCTACGTGAATCGAGCAAGCCATCATCAAGTTTTTGGAAAACTAATTCGGCAGGGAAACAGGATCGAAAGCTACTTGGATGCGTGAACAATGTGCATCTAGCACCAGGAACACAGAGTGATGTGCTTGGTACGGCAGTACTTGATCTTCGCGGACCCAATAGTCACTCTAATTCCTTGCGACGCTTTAAGTAGTTTCCAATCCGCTGACCAGTGCACAACAGGCATGCCGTCATCACATGCTAACCGCGATCGAAGGATCTAGATGGTTCTAGATGGTTCTCGGTCCCCCTATTTGTCAAACCCTCCCTCACATGCATGTACATATATAAATATGTACAGAAAAGTTCCACTGGTGTTGTAGATCGTGGTCTGTGGTTGCGAATCAGTAGGCAGTATCTGAGTTGTGCCCTGGCTCGAGGT